>CM034474.1:13443537-13468537 GCA_019925255.1 Litchi chinensis | reverse complement strand
TTGAAAACGTCAGAGGAAGAACGCAGAATCAGGCTGATCTTATGGGCATGAGTGTTTATTTTTGATATATCAGGCCTTTTTCAACGTGATTTACCAAATTTGACACTATTTTGATGTCAATATCAAATTTTTTAGCACTAATTTTTTTTTTACTCTAATGAATTGATACCAAATTAATATAAAAGATATTATCAAAAAATATTCCATATATAATTCTTTAACCAATACTAATTAATTTATTTCATATAAGATTTTATTTTCAAATAATTACTCACAATATATTAAAAAATTATTAAATATTCATATTTTTTTTAAAAAAAAAAATTTACAATAAATTATTCTCATTATATTTCAACCTAATTTTTTAGTCACTTAATATTTTTCAATTCATTTTTATCCAACTAATTGTTTATCCACCTAATTTTTAATCCATCTCATTTTTCCAACTAATTTTTTATCCAACTATTTTATTATCCACCTCATTATAAAATCTTATTCTTGAATAAATTACGCATAATATATCAAAAAAGTTATTAATTTCTCACATAATTTTTTTAATTTATTATAAAATATTGTTATCATTAATAAAGTATGATCTCCACCGTTGGATAAAAAGTGGTTTGATTCTAACCGTTAAACGGTATTCTTATCTTTTCCACATTCTATCATAGGTCTGACATAAAAATCTAACATGATATGATCTTTACCGTTGGATGAAAACTGGTTTGATCTTAACCGTTAAACAGTATTCTTATATCTTCCACACACTATCCTAGATCTGACATAAAAATCTAACATGATATGATCTCCACCGTTGGATGAAAAGTGGTTTGATCTTAATCGTTAAACGGTATTCTTATCTCTTCCACATACTATCCTAGATCTGACATAAAAATCTAACATGATATGATCTCCACCGTTGGATGAAAAGTGGTTTGATCATAACCGTTAAATAGTATTTTTATCTCTTCCACACTCTATCCTAGGTCTAACACAAAAATCTAATATGATATGATCTCCACCGTTGGATAAAAAGTGGTTTGATCCTAACCGTTAAATAGTATGCTTATCTCTTCCACAATTGATCTATAAATAATGGTTCTTTCTCAAAATTAAAACATCTTTCTTTTTTAGTTCTAACCAGTAAACATATATCTTTACAAAAATGTCATCAAGCAAAAATTTAGGTGATAAGTTTAAAAATACTCTACGAAGTGCTTCATATTCGAATGAAGAGGACCAACTCCTTTGTCATGTATATCTTGATGTTTCCCAAAATCCAATTATAGGCATAAACCAATCTAGTCTTCAATTTTGGTCTCGCATAGAGACTGAATATCATATAGCGTTACCAACGCATATCACTCAAGTTCGACCTAGAAGATCTTTGACAGCTCGAATGCAAGTAATCAATGCAGCAATTAGCAAGTTAAGAGGATACGTTCGACAAATTGAAAATTTGAATCCAAGTGGTGCTTCTGAACAAGATATTGTAAGTATTTTCTAAATTTCAATTATGCAGATTTTATGAAATTTCTTTTATTCTAATTTCGATCCCATTTTTTTTATAGTTTTAATTTTTAGTCGCATTGTGCAGTTAAATCAAGTCAAAGACTTATTGGCACAAGATCCAAATTATAGTAAAGGATTCAAATTTGATCATGTCTAACCCCTCCTTAAAGATACAGAGAAATATTCTGATATTAATAGCATGCAAACTCCAAGTCGTCGAAAGAGATATGATTGCACCGAAGCATCACAATCAGACTCGACCACATCAAAGTCTGCAGGAGCGTTGTCATTTAATATTGATTTAAATGCAGACTTTGAAATTGAAGAGCAAGTTAATGATGTTAATGACAATAATGATTCAACTGAGCGGCCTGTTGGGAGGAATAAAGAAAAAATGAAAAAGAAACAAGGGGAGGAGATGCTACAATATTTTAAATCCATAAAAAAATATAGTGAGCAAATTATGGGTAAGTTTAATGAAACTCAGTCTATGCTCCAAAAGAGTTATGAACTCCAAATGTTACAGGCTCAAAATGAGGCAAAAAATTAGAGTTGTGAGAACGACGTGAAAAAAATAAAATTTTACTAAGGAATGTGGATTCTATAAAAGATCCAATTCTATGTGATGTTCTTCGAAGTGAACAAAAGAGAATTTATGAAAAAAAGTCTCATGAGCAACAATTTCAAGAAGGAAACGGATCATCCAATGCATTTAACAAGTATTTTGGTGGTTATGGAGGAAATGGAGATGACCTTCCAAATTTCTAAATGGTTGTTTAGAAGTATTTATGTCAAGTATTTTAGTTTTAAGTTATGTTGTTGTTATTATTTTATTTTATTTGTTTAATCATGTATGTTTAATTTAACGTAATGGTAATGTTAATGTTAATGTTATTGTTATTTAAAATATTATTGAGTTTTTGCATTAAAAATATTACCAATTCTATCAAGTAATTATTAAAATAATATTTTATATATACATTAAAAAATAAGATTCATTTTATATTAATATATTACTTATAATATATATTAAAAAATTAAAAATATATTAAAACATATTCAATATTATACCCATTTTAAAGATCTCAATAAAATATTTTTAATGGTATAACCTTTTTATAACAATTTAATTTCTATTTATAATTATTAATCAAATTATATAAATACATTAAATATGGTAAAAGATATAAATAGAATAAAAATTATTTTAATTATTATATGAGGGGTAGAGTTGGAATTTTGAAAAAAAAAAAAAAAAGTTGCACGTGGGTCATTAATAAATTTGGTGTTGGCTACAGTTGGACACCAAATTTGGTGTCCAATTGTAGCTTGAACACCAAATTTGACCTTGGTTGTTGCGCACCAGCACCATTACGGTGCTACATTGGAGGTGTTTTTGCACCAATTTGGTATACGTTGGAGAAGGTCTTAGCAGCAACCATGCACATCACATCAGCCATAGTTTGTTTTTTAGTTTTCTTTTGTCCGTAAGCAACAGATCTGCATCCCGAATAAATTTGATAAGCCTCGGGACTCGTAAGCATCTTTTAGGCCATCTCCAATGTGGTGCACCAAATTTGACACCATTTTGGTATCAACACCAAATTTTTTTTACTCCATGTGTTGATACCAAATTGGTGTGTAAAAGGTATCTTCAAAGAATATTCTATACATTATTCTTTAATCAATATATTAAAGATTTAAACATACATTAAAATATATTCAATATTATACTCATTTTAAAGATCTCAATAAAATATTTCAGATGATATAATTTTTTTATAATAGTTTAATATATATTTTTAATTAAAATAATTTATAGTTGGATAGTAAATTTGATGTTATGAATAGTATAACACCAAACTTGGTATTATACTATTTATTGATACCAAATAATTATATTGAAAATTGGTGTTTTATACTATTTTGTGTAACATTGGAGTTGCCTTTAGGCTTGCGGTTCTGCATTGAACTCATCGACTTCTTAGTACAAACTCGAAAGTGGAAGCTTAATGGAATAATGACGTGTCTGAAATCGTACTTGATCATGATTTTTGCCTAAACATACTTGATCATGATTCTAAGTGGGTCTGGAAAGGGAATTTCCTTTGCCCTCCCCCTTCCCTTCCCTTCCCTTTTCTAAGCCTAACACAGGTTTCGTGGGGCCAGGATTTTTAATCCTTCTCCTTCAATACTACTCCCATCAAACAAGCACACTCCAAGGCTACGTTTAGCGCCGAATTGAGGTTGAAAATAAAAATGAGATTGACATTAATATTAAATTGAATTAGATTGAAATGAACAAAAAAATATTATCCTATATTTAGTAGAATTTGAGATTTGATTAAAATTATATTATCATTAAAATCAAAATAAATCAATCTCCCTTTTTCCTCATTTTCCCCTCCAAAATAAAAATAAATCACCCTCTCTCCCTCTCTCTCTCCCCTCTTTGGTCTCTTTTCCTCTTCTCTATAACCAATCACTTGTCGTCGTTGTCTTCATCTCCGTCTTTATCTTCTTCTCCATCTTCATCTTTCATCCTCCCCAACGAGCTCCTCTCATTCTTTGTCGTCAACCAATCCTACGCCGACAACTAGGTCCAATCCAACATCTCCAAACGGTGGAGACTCAAGTTTGTTGCAATTTTTTGGATTTCTAACCTATTCTCTCTCACTTATTTCTCTCCCCGTCTCTCTTTCTTAACGATGATGATGGATGTTGATGGGTCTATTGTGGTTGATTTGGATTTTTTTCCTTTGCAATTGATGAATTTGTTGTTGCGGTTGATTGTGAAACCCAAATGATATTGGTTGTTAAAAGTAGGTTGTGGTGATGGTGTGTTGTGAAAGAAAGAGAGACCCATTCTTACTAAGTTAGGAAATGAAATCTCACCATTTTGGTCAAAATTTCATTTCCTACATTGATAAGAATGGGTGGTAGGCTTGAAAAGGGAAATATCCCTTCCCTTCCCATGCCCAAACGCAAGATTGGAAAATTTTTTCTTAATTTCACCCCAAATCCTGTGAATCAAACATGCCCTTAAAGGTTTTCTCTTTCTATGGAAAGAATCTGTATCTTTGAATGAAATTAAACTACTCCACAATAAGAAGGAAAAATACCTACAAGTTGTAATATGCACTTGAGGGGAACTAGATCTCCAATATTTTTGAAGATGGGAAGGTATACTACTTTGTTAAGACATGCACTAGTTTAAGATTTCAACTAGCTAATATTATGATACATTAAAATAGAGCTAAAGTCTACTTTATTTTATTTTAAAATTTTTTTATAATTCAATAATACATCAACTTAATACATAATGAATGACTTTGATTGTTATATATATATATATATATTTTTTTTATATATCACTTGAACTCAAACTTCTCTTATAAAAAGGATAAGATTGTTAAAGAATTCTAACTCATCAAAATAACGTAGTATGTGAAAAAGCTTTCTACTTAAAATCTAGCTTACACTTGTTTAAGATTTCAATCGGCTAACATTGTGCTGTAATAAAAATAATGTAGTAATGTTTTACTTAAAGTCTAGTTTATACTAGCTAAAGATTTCAACCAGCTGACGTTGCAATATATTAAAATAATGTAGTATGCGAAAAACCCTCTACTTAAAATATAGTTTATGATAGAAGTTGCGGGGGCTGGTCACGCGCACGCCCATGTTTCCAGGTTGTAAGTTGTACTTTTTACCCATCAATTTCAAATTGTAATATTAAAAAGGAAAACCAAAAAAAAAAAAAAAACACCTAAATATTTATGACAAGATAAAAAATATCAATGCGGTGTACTCTTATGTCTGGATCTGGTTGTGAGTTCGAATATCTGACAACGGGTTAAACGAATAAAAAAAATGGTGCATTTATTCTTTTTTTTTTTTTTTTCCATCTCTCAAATATCTTATTCTAATGCGACTACCGTTTCAGATAAAAAAAGTACTGGTTCCACCCTTAATGAGAACCAATTATAATGACAGTTCAGAAATATATTTGAGTAACATGACAGTAGAGACCATTCATTTGACCTAATAGTAACTCAAGTTCTAACCTCTTCAATCACAAGTTGTATATCAAAAAATTGCATTCGGTTGGAAGAATCCAGTCCAATATTATTTTGTAACAGCATGATCTACTATTGGGTTTCAAGAAAAAATACGTTACTACATAAAATCTAGACATTTGCACTTACCATAGAACTTCAAACTACGAAAAAATAAGATGATTAATGTTGCTACAGTTTTTGTCGAAAAAAATATACTGGTATTGCTTATTATTTGCATTTTGCTTTGATTATAAAGACTAATATCATTATTTGCTACAGCTTTCTTTTATATGGAAGATGAGATCTAATATCATTATTTGTCAATATTTTAAAGTATATAAAAAATAATTAAACAATATTTTTAAAAAGTAATTAAACAAAATATGTTTATGGTTTTTTTTTTTAATAAGTAAAAAATCTAAAGTTACTTGTCCGGTGTGATTACTGACAATATAATTTATAATAAATTTATCTTTGTACTAAATATACTTAAGGATAAGATTGTAAATGAAAATAAAATATTGACGTCACGTGTCTATGCAGAGCATGAGGGGTGGGAAAACCACTGCTCATAGAAGTGAATGAAAAAGCCCATTGTCGAATGGTTGCTGGTGCCGTTGGCACCAGTCAACCTCCACGCCATGTGTAGACGTGGTTTCGACACCCGCCCCCCCTCCCCCACTTTCTATATATATAATAATATAATATATAATATATTAATAAATTCTGTTCCACCATCAGTGTGGGTTGTTCTCTCACCTTAGTGTGGGTCTCTCCCCCACCTTCGTATGGGTGGCTCTCTTCCACTTGGGAGTCGTCCCCCAGGCCGTGTCACAGTGTAATATCTTGGTTCAATGGTCCTGGTTGTTCTCTGGGCTCTCTCTTGCCTTGGTGGCTTGTAATATCAAACACCAAAAACAAGTTCCTTAAATTGGTTAATTACCTTGAACTTAAAAAGATTAATTTAAATTCCGAATGAGATTTTTGGTTCAGATTTAAGTTTATAAATAACAATTTTGAGCAGAAGTACCATTATAAAATTATTCAATAACTCTTTCGCAAAAAAGCATTAGAAAAAAATTATTCAATAGCACTAGGGAAAAAAATTGCAAATGTTTTTTTCTTAGTGTACTAAAAAGTGTTCCTTTCTTCAATTCTTTCAAATAAAATATTTATAAATTCTTCTTTTGAAAACAAACCAATTGCTATTTTAATTTATAAGTATGTTTTTCATAATATTAATTTAATTTCCAAATAAATTACATGAGAAAGGGATGGGTTGTGGAGATTGAATGGAGGGCTCACTTGTTTTTCCCAATTTAGACAACTTGTTATGATAAAGAGTAGCACAGTTTGCACAAAAGCACCAACAAGTATACCAATCCAAAGTCCTTGTCCTCTCATACGTAACCAAAATCCTAGTACAGTAGCAACTGGAATCCCAAAAACATAGTATGCTGTGAGGTTGACATAAATCCCCAAGTCTTGCCAACCACAACCTCTTGCAATGCCTGCAAATTGGAAGCAACAAATTACTTGTATTTCCTCGTCTCAGGAATTTATTCAATAAAGATGGAATCAACAGGGAAAGAACAGACATAAACCAACCTGAAAGTACAGCTTATAAGCCATTCAATACAACACATAGACATATCAAAGGAGTCATGGCTGTGACATAATTTACAACCTCCTTTTCATTGCTAAAAACATAGCCGAAAACATGCCGATTAGCAAAAAGGATTGAACTTACTATGACTGTCTCTAAGACTGCAAGAAACATCACAGAGTGGACAGCTACGAGAGCTGTTTGTGGATTTTCTGCTCCTAATTCATTTGAAACTCTAGTGCTGTTCAATAATAAGAAAAATAAAAGAGACATCATAAGAATTATAAAGAATTTATTAGGTAGATTATGTATATATCTTTTGCATATTGGAGGAAACATTGCTGCAGCACCCAGACCATCTGGTATTGTAAAGAGTGTTGCTGTGGATGTAAGACTATTTAATAAAGAAAACAATAAAATTAATTTATATAATCATTTAACTAATGTTGCTAACCAGGGCCATGAGTGTAAAGTAGAGCAGTGAGCTCAAACGGTAAGATGGTGTTTAATGATTAAATGTTATCAGTAGTGTACATGGAGGTAATGACAAAATTTATACTACATTTCATATTTCTTCTCATAATTCACATCATTATGTATCAAAAAACACTAATAGAAAACCTACACACACTTATAAAACTGAAGTTTCAAGCTTTGAGTTTGGTAAAAACTAGAAAGGATGGTAAGGAACTCAAAGGACCACCATTCAAGGCTGCAATCATTAACAAGACGATAATCATTAAGAGAATTATATGTTCGAAATAAATCATAAACTTGTTTAGAAGTACTAAAATGAAGAAATGAAAAAGAATGTTAATTTCTGTTGGTCTTCCAATAAAGTATACTCTTAAGACTCTTAAACAGAGATAATTCAGATGATTTTTCGAACTTTTGAAAATTTTTAGAATCTTTTTCCTTAATCAAATTTGTTATAAGCATCCCATGTGGAGCCAGTTCAAATATATAAACAAATGGAGCCCAATGATAACTCAAAGAAGACTGATAGAATTTATCCAAAAATGAAATTACCAAGCCATAAAAGTGGAAGTCATCGCAAGGCGAAAGAACTCTCCAATTCCTTGGAACAGCTGCATGGATAGCGTCACACAGGTTTTTGCACAGGTTGAAGAGTAATTCATGTATAATACAAGAAATAGTACATTCAGCCAGTAAGATATACCGATGGATAAAGCTGCTCCGATATTGTTTAACTCAAACTTCAATATCAGAGCCCAGCAGATGAGAATGTGGAAACAAAAAGTTGCACAAGAGCTTATAAGCATTGGAACGATCAAACTTTGGACCTGATAATATCGAACAAGAGGCTGAAGAGTTGCATAAGCAAAGAGAGCAGGAAGTAACCAGACTCTGAGTTTTCCAGCTTCATGTGAAATTGCAGGGTCTTGCCCCATAAAGAGGAGTAGTTTCCCCATGTTAACCCACAAGAGAGAAACAGGAAAGCAAACCACAATGAGAGAAAATAGGGCTGTTTGAGTTTGCATTCCAACCTTTCGTTATTGCTTAGCCCCAAAAGCTTGCCCACTTAGAGTCTCCATTGCATTCGACATCCCAAACTGTCAAATTGTCATGTACATTTCACAGAATCCAATTAGTAGCTAAAGAAGAACGGTCCATTGATGAACTAATAATTTATCTTACCTTTTGTCACTGTAAACTAATATGTACTAAGAAAAATGTGTCAGGAGATCAAAATATCGAGAAGATTTAGATAAATTTTCTCTAAGGAGATCAATGATATGTTAAAGCTATATATACTATAATTGTGATATTCCATATAATTACTTCTGTTGTCATCTTATTAAAAAAGCATAGAAGTTTGTCGATGCAATGTTACATACATATTTTATATATATATATATATACACACACACACACACACACACACACACATACCTTGAACTCAGCTAATAAAAGATCAGATAAAACAGATAAAAGCAATTAACGTTTTTTCTACGTTACATATAAACCAAATGTCCAAACAATGATGTAAAGAGAATAACAAAAGACCTTGTTAAATTTATAAATAATTGATGAGCTAAACACATAGAGACGATCAACAATAATCGTAAGAAAATGAAACGAAAAAACAAATTGTAGAATATGGAAAAACAGAGAGACTTACAAGAAGACTGAAGCCAGTGACAGCGCAGAAAGAGATAGCTATAGCAGTGCTAGAGAGAGAGAGCTCACCAAGATGACCCACCGTCATCACTGATATAATTTGCAGAAAGTAGAGTGATAAGTTCACAACCACCATTGGGGCTGCTATATAACCAATCTTCTTCACTTCTTGAATATACAATCCAAGTGTAGCAGAAATATTACTTGAATATGTTCTTTCTCCTCTTACTTCATTAAATGACCAACCCTTTTCCATGTTATCTGTGTTTCTCATTGAATTCGGTGGTTTTGGGCTGAGATTTGGAGGTATGAAGATCAAGGGAGGGTGAAAGCTAGACGTACAAGAGTTCAGTGTTTAAAGCAAGAAAAACAACTTTGATACATTTAACACGTGTTTCCCTGTTGCAACCAAACCGGTTAAATAGTGATAAATGGTGATTCAAACAGTAGAGAAATTACAAAAAGAATTGGATACAAAAATTTATATGGTTCGGTTTTAAGACTCAGTCCATCGACAATAAAAAACGAAGTTTACAAACTTGTGGACTTCAGAGTGACAACTCTCAAGACTCAAGTCATAAATGGCTCTCTCACTCGTTTCTCACCCGGTTGCATTTCTTAATCTGCATGACTTCTTCTATAGGCATGGGAACAAGCTCAATTCAATAAGTCGATGACCGCCCTCTAGACATAGCCCACAATATAGCTTGTGCATTTTAAATTCTTCAATTAATAAGCAATGTGACAAAGAGAAGCGATTCTTGGTTATTTCGCTTGCACAGTTTCAGCTGCTTTGGTAAAATCCATACCCACATTTGCAAAAACATCGCATATTGGGAAAACACACACACACAACACTAACTTAATGGCCATTAGGAAACACGTAGATTTCATTTTCATTCTTAATTGGAAGGCACATCAGTCCTATCACAAAACAACAAGAAAATCTTTATAAAATGAATTATTTAAATATCATAGAAACTTATAGATGTTTGACCGTATTTGATGTTCAGTGCTTGTTACACGGGGAGGTAATTAGGATTCAATGCTATAATGGGTTACAATTTTTTTTTTTTAATTGAACCTCTATGAATAATTAAATTTCTCGGATGTATGATTAATTAATTGAAAAACAAAACTATACTTAATGAAAAGAATAATAAATCGTAATCCTCATATGTATTTGTGTGTGTGTATATATATAATATGATGAATTGTATTTCTTATTTGAATTATGATCAATATTAATCACAATTAATAAATTAAAATAATGATAAATACAAATGATTAATAATGAATTAAGTTATATTAAAGGCACCAATAGATTTAAGAACTAAACAATACAATAACCACAATTTACACTACAAAATTCTACAAGATTATCACAATAATGCAGTGCTATACTGCCTCTTTCCTAGTTTTATTATTTTTTTAACCACTTTATTTCCATAATTCCTTTCTTTAATGGATATATTTTTATATAACAGTCCAAGTCCATCACTAATGACTTGATGGCACTCAAATGTCACTAATAGTTTATTATTCTATCACACCCTTGTCATTATCTTTAATTGTTGCCCAATTACTGATTTTTATGTTCGTTAAAAAGATGTTATACTCACATATCACATGTGTGAAAGTCAATTCTTCACAATTCTAAATCAAATTATGAGAAGCTTATAAAAGTTATACTAAATAAACTAAAAAAAAAAAAAATTATCAAAACTACAACCAAAATAATGTCATATGTGAGTTCTCATTACCATGTATATCATAAAATGATTTGGGAGTGATAAAAAAAATCTATTATTGACACAGTGGTGTTCAGTTGAAATAAGAATGATTACTTCATCAAACCCTAAGATACACTCAGTTGAACCTTGGCACAATAACGGGTAGATACCCTAGTGGAAACTCATCCAAGTGGGCCATCATTCCTAATATTTGTTGAGTGACGAAGTTTCCACCCCTTTAAATTTGTACGTACACTCCAAATTTATATATTTTTTAAAATTTCAGTACTATCTTTAAATCAAATTGTGTTCCCTGGTTGCTGGCGCAACTGGTGGCGCCAGCAATCAACCCATGCCTCCTTTGCAAGAGGCATGGGTTCGACACCCAACAATATCTATATATTATATAATATTAATATAATAGTATAATAATAATATAATATAATATAATTAATAATAATAATAATAACAATACTATTGATAATTAATTTTTCACCAATTGTGTGGATCGCTCTCTCATCCAAGTGTGAGTCTCTCCCCACCTCCGTGTGGGTGGTTTCCTCCCCAATGAGAGTAGTCCCCTGGATCGTATCACCAATGTCATATTTTGGTTAAAGGTCCCGGATGCCCCTGGGTTTATCCCAGATATAGTTGTTGTACTAAAATTAAAAAAAAAAAAAAAAAAAATCAAATCGATAATATTATAATAAAACTAACATAATTTTTTAAATAAATGGCAATAACTTCCCACCTTCAACTTGTGTCTCTTCCTTATTCTCCTCCTCCTCCTCCTCCTCCTCCTCCACTCTCTCGTCTCTCCACCACCCACTCTCTCACCTTCTCTTCTTCTTTTTATCAAACCCTCAAATTTCTGGCCAAAAAGTCTCACTCTCTCCCTCCCCAAAACAATGTCGTTTTCCACTCCAACTTCAAGATCTCGCTTTGGGCGACTACTTGGCCTTCGAAGACGGCACCTTCAAGAACCCCACGTCCAAAACATTTGATTAATTCACATGTCAATTGGAGAATACAGCAAAACTAGAACCAAATGAAATTCATATTAAACATTTGATTAATTCATATGTCAGTTGGAGGGCTTTAAACTTAATTAAATCTTGTCCTCACATCTAAATCAACATGATCGACAATGTGAATGATGGAGCCACCACCGTCACAAGGTCGGATTAGAAATCCGCTTGGAAGCTTTTTAGCTCTAACAAAACTTGTTGCAGGAGGCCCTGTTGGGCCACCAGGGGAAGATGTCAACTATCTCTCACAAACGTGCAAAAAAAATTGTTTTAAGGAATTGAACACGTAAAATTCAAATCAAGTTGAAGGGTCTGAACAAATGAGTCAATTACATTGACAACATCAAAAGCTACAAAGTTACTTTGATGCTACTGAATTTTTTTTTTTTTTTTTTTTAATGATAGAAAGGGCATATTTGGTATAAAGTGGGGTTTATTTAAAAAATAACACCTCAAATATTAAAAAAATTAATTTACTATATTTATATTTAAAAATTTAAAGCTTGATTTTTTTTATTTGTTTATTAATCTTTTTATGTATATGTTAATTTTTTTATTTTCCATCTTTTCCTATACAATATCGTAGTTATATTTATTGGTACAAATTAGTGAATTTTTAATGTATTATTAAATTATTACAATATATTACATTTTGTCAAATTTTTTGTTTTTGTAAATTGTAATAATTTTTAATTTGACCAATTTCTATGTTATGAACTTTCCTCGTTTAAATTTATGGCATCAAAACTGTCAGATTCAGATGTTTCAATTATTTTTTGTCTCTCTCTTTTTTTATTTTTTGTATGATGATATTGATTTTATTTATTGATTTATTTTTAAATTTTAATTATCATATAGTATAATATTATTCAAGTTCATTGACCATGTGTTATTTTGATATGATATAAACTTTCTCATTCAATATATATTTTTTTTTTTTGGTAAAATCATATATAGTATGCTATGATAATAATTTTCCATATTATAATTATTATTTGTAATAAATAGTAACACCATAAAAGTTAATGATGAGATAATTTATTCCTTCACTAGAAATTCACATTTATTCATAACTTAAGTGATTAATACACTTTCTAATGCATATTTACGAGTATATATGAGAGTTTTCACCCTTTATTATGGAAGTTTCGTAGTATTATAGAAGTTAATTTTCAAGTCATATATATAGTATTTAAGTTCAATAGGTTTTAACATACCATTAGTGTGATTATAACTTATAATCATATATATGTTTAAAATCAACTGGCCCTAATAAATAGAATATATATATGTGTGTGTGTATATATATATATATAAGTTTAATATATATTGATATGTCAATTAATAATAATTACATCATAATTGGATCTTAATTTTATTATATTATGTTTTAATGCCGGGCTCTCTCGGGTAAATCTCTAGGTTTGTCTGCCACTAGTTATTCCAGTGATAAGCTCTACTCAGCCACACAAATGAGTTGACATAATAATGGATAAGGCGATTGAAAGTAACACCAAAGACCGGTGTAAGCTTATAATAAATTAATGTCAGAATTAGACTACTCATTTGCAAAACAAATTTAGTTCTCAGAATTAATCTCAGAGTATTCACTTGTTGGAGATCTCCAGTTTTTAAACAAATTCCTCAGATTTTCCTTACTTCATTTTGATAGCTCCTTTGTTTCTGTAAAGAAACCATGTCTTTCATTGTGGAGGCTGTCGTGTCTACTGTTGTCGATGCCTTGTTCAAGAAGTTAGCTTCGACTGACCTGCTGCAGTTCGCACGTCAAGAGAATATTGATGATGATCTTAAGAAGTGGAAGACGATGTTGATGAAGATTCAAGGCGTGCTTGTTGATGCAGAAGGGACATGACTATGATACTTACATTAAAAACATTTGTATCATACAAATGAGAGGAAAAAAGAGAGCTGAACCATTGGATGATGAAAAAGATGATCCAACGGGGAGAAAATAAGAAAAAATAAAAAAAAAAATAGTTAAAAAATATTAGAAATGGGGAACCGGCTGAAGTGGTTATTAGTTATTACCCTCTATCCCTTCCCTCTCCTCTGTCACCAGAACCAGAAGATGGAAAAAAAAAAAAAACCTAGATCTAACCGCTGCTTGAAGTCAATCTGAATGGTTTGCATCCTAGAAGTTATGGATCCAATGCTTCTTCTTTTTATTGTTGGTAGTAGTCATCATTTCACTTGAGTTGGTATATTTGTCAATAGAAGAAAATAGTTTCGATGACAATGGATATGTTAAAGCTACAACTTCCTCTCCAACAAGAATCTCTCGTTTTGTCTGCTAATGTCAAAACCAGTCTTGTTCTTGTTGACCTTGTTAATGGCTTTTATACTGTCGATGCTGACAACTTGGTAATTTTGTCATTCTTTGTTTTATTATTTTTCTTTCATTTGTGTTTGGTTACTTAATTTCAAATTTGGGATTTTTGCTATAGGCTTCACAACCACCTGACAAACAAATGTCTGAAACGTTGGATGAGTCAGTGAGGCTTGCTAGAGCATTCTGTGATAGAAATTGGCTTGCTTTTGCTTGTCTCGATTCTCATCATCCTGATATCCCTGAGCCTCCATACACTCCTCATTGTATTATTGGAAAACATAAAGCTGAACTAGCTCCAGGTGCTTACTTGCCTTTTCAATCCAACACTACTTTTCTGTGCCTCTTCCTCATTTTCTTTCACCTTGTACGTGTGGTCCTCCAACTGCTTTTTCGATTTAACTTTCTTGGTGTGTTTTCTTTCTGTGATATAACTTCAACTTGTGATACGATTATTATTATTATTATTTTTTTAATGGTGTTTTGTTTTAAAATTCTTTTGGGGTATTGTTGGTTATGGTTTTGCTTGAGCAAAATGGAGTTCCTTTTGTTCTATTTTGAAATTCAATGTATGGTGTTCTCTTTTATTTAGATTTAAACGGCTTCTATTTAATTGTGTGTGTAGTTATTTGATGTGATAAATTATTTGGTTTCACTGTGTCAAACATATACGCAATTTGGGGAAATGGTGGGAGAAGAAGCACATGAGGAAGAGATTAAAGGGCTTGGAAGTGACAAAGGATACTTTCAATTTTTTACTGTTTTCTGTTTTTTTTTTTTTATCTTTTTTGTTCCCATTTTATAATTTGAAATGCTTTTGATTTTTTATTGTTTTCATTTTCTGGGTTTGGTTTAAATCTGCTAGTGAGCTTGTTAGATTAGTTGTCTTATAGTAAATCGCTTGTTTGTCTATTAAATCTTTATGAACTAGACTGGGGTTGGTTCAAGTAAGTTGGTAAGTTGTTCGGTTTCTTTGTCTTTTGTTTTTTGTTTGTTTGGTTCATGAGAATGTGGATGATTAAGTGTTAAAGTTTTGAACTTGAGGTGGTTTTTTCGTGATTTGAGTTTTTGGGGAGCTAGAAGTTCAACTAAACTTAGTTTTAGAGGTTTTGTTTTTCTGATTTGGGGATTTTTTGTTGGATGTTGGTGGTAGTTCATGGAGTTGAGCATGCATTTGGAGCTCATGAGTATCCAATAACAGGGATATTTGAAGGAGAGCCAAAGTAGTCTGATGGGTTCATATCTTGAAACATAATTTTGATTGGGAAACCTGATATGGGACTTGTAGAGGTAAGGACAATAATGGAGGAATTAGCTAAGAATTAAAAAGGCAATGCATACAATTTGATAACCACAAACTGTGCAATGATGCTTGTCTTAGACTCAATGTAAATCCTATTCCAAGTTGGGTTAATAGTTTGGCTAGAAGTGGTAAGGCCAAAATATTATTGTGGATTGAATTATGATAGTTTGATTTTGCTGATCATGAATGAATTGATTTTCCTTTTCACATTATTGTTAGTGTTGGCATGTAAGTTAGATTCTAGTGGTTAACGTGATAGCAAAATGCAGGAAATTCAATGGTTGTTTGATTCATTATCTAGAAAGGTAGATTTGCTTAGTTTGATTGCATCCAAAAACAATTTTAACTTTTAAGACAATCTCAAAAATACTTCTTCAAATTGTAATAACAAGAAATTATGTTTTTCATTTTTTGTTCTCTGTAGTTTGTAACGGTTCATCCAGGTCTGTTATGGGTATAATTTGGGCTGTGTAAATGGGCTAGTTAAAGCCTAATGAACTGACCCAGAGGTTTGATTCAATAAACAAAGCCTAAGATCCAAAGAACAAATCCAGCTTTCAGCTCTCAGCTCGCTAATGAGCTCTCAGGTCTCAGCATCCAGCTCGCAACTCGCTACATCCAACTTGCAGGATTGAGTTCTTAGCTCTCAGTTCGCTATTGAGCTCTCAGGTTTCAGCTCTCAGCTCGATATGCATCCAACTCGTTACTCAGAGTAGGGTTTAGCTCGAGGTCATCCAAGACAGGCTCTAACTCATACAATGAACAGTTAGACAATAAAATCTTCCAGAAAAGACAATGACTTGATTTGATCGTAATTCTTCAATCAGAATTATAAGTTAATTTAAATTTGAACTCAGTAAACTTTATCTTGGATTTTGCGAAACGGTTTCTTGATTTAACTCTAACTTATTAGGAAGTGAATTCAATGTAAAATTATTCTCCTATTTTATTGCTACCTAATTGTAATGTCTCTTTCCCTATAAATAGAGGCTAAATTCATTGTAAAAGAGATAGACAAGAAATATTATATTGTCACTCTGCTAAATTGTTGAGAGACAGTCATGGACGTAGGCTTATTGACTGAACCACATTAAAAACTTTATGTTGCTTTTTGTTATTGGCTTTTCTACTTTCTTGTGTGTTTTATGTTCTATTTCTATTGATTGCAGGTATTGGATTGTGAGCTCTCGTCGACCATAAAACAACATCAACAAGGTCATTTTTCAAAATCTTGAACTTGTATTCTAGTGTTTGAAAACTATATTCAGATCATGAATCATTTGAAAGAGTTGCACCAAGGAATGCTGTCTATGATGCTTGTTCTTTTTTATTATTTTTTTTTTTTTTGAAACATCTATGATGTTTGTTCTTACGATAACAAACTGTGAAAATTGTTGTTCATGTGTTTCTTTGGAACTTTGATCTGCAGTGAACCGTTTTCTTTGTACATGCATCATATATAAGTTTTTCAATTAAATGACTATCCATTGTAATGAATGATGATACAATTAAGGATTCTATCACAAGTTGCAATTTGGTTTTCTCATCATTCTATTCAATATCTCATTTGTTTGGTTCTTCCATAACCCCCATTTTCCTATACTTGCAGTGGACAAAAGGTCGAAGGAGGTCTGAGGGAGTGGCGATAATATTAGAGGTCTGCAAAAGAATAAGAAATTCGTTTAAAAAAATTCTATGTTTATGTTGTGTTAATTCGAGTAAACAATTGCTATTATTGGTTCTATAGCAGAAATTAAATTGTGATATAGTATCCATTTTTGTGAATGTTGGATGCTATAATTGGCCTCTTTTCAAATTACACTTTTGAGGGATTCCAAGCTATTCATGTTGTTATAATTTGATGTTTTCCTTTGATGATTGCTTGGAATTTTTAGTCTTAATTGTAGTCTTTATAGTTTTAAGTTTTACAAAAAACTTGGTATTAGTTGTTTTGTACTGATGAATTCAAATTATGTTAGCAGAGATGGAAGTAGAGTTTTAGCAAGTTGGCGAATATTAAAGCAGTGTCTTATCAAGATTTATGCCTCTAACCCTTTGGAGTTGAGGGTAGATGTTGCAGTAAACCAAGATAAAGAACTGCAGCTTCAACGACTTAAAACCATTCGCTTTGGTTTTATTAAAAGGAATAAATTGTTCATTGTTTTCCTCTTTTTCTAGCTAAAAATGTTGTTGCTAATCTATTTCTTTTCTTGTAGATTTTCATAGTTCTAATCTAACATGAAAAGTTCCAAGTGTTTCAGCTCTTATCCAATGGAAACCACCTAACTAAGGATGTTATAAATTAAATATTGACATTACGATTTGTGCGGAAAGAAAATTGGTTCATCTTGGTGTGGTTATCGAAATTTAAAGCAAACATAATGCTTTCAGGTCTTAAAAGTTTTAAGGCCTTTTTATCTCTAGCAATTGCAAAAGCATAGACAATATTTCTTGGTTTAAGAATGTTGCATGTGTAGACCACCTTCTGTTATTTATGGTTGTTTGAAGGATTACGAGAATGGGGTTTTGATGTTAATGAGTGATAATCATTATTATAATGGAAATAATGATTATCAACACAAAAATGGGAAGAATATTATTTTCTATTAATTTTGTATGGGTTGAAATTCATATTGTCAACACAATTGACATAGGTAACGGTGTTAATAAAATTCCGATTGGTAAGTAAAACTTTTGTTGCGTATTTTACAAATTCTATCTTTTGCCTTCTTCAAGTTTTTTTATTTCCAGTA
Source organism: Litchi chinensis (assembly GCA_019925255.1). Classification (NCBI taxonomy): domain Eukaryota; kingdom Viridiplantae; phylum Streptophyta; class Magnoliopsida; order Sapindales; family Sapindaceae; genus Litchi; species Litchi chinensis. The sequence goes on along the minus strand of CM034474.1, from coordinate 13,450,052 downwards.
GAATTAACTCGTAAACGTGCAAATTAAAATCATGCAAATGCACGAAAAGTAAGACTGTACTCCGAACTTGTTTCATAAAACCCATTAAAGTCTACTCAAGTTTCATATTTTAATTTTAAATACAGTTGAGACTTACTTAAAAACGAAATAAAGAACTAAATTCATTATATTTTTTACATGAATACAGTGTCATAACCTCGCAAACATGGATGAAGAAGTGAGATTTGATTCAAGAGGAAGAACTCAATCCTTTTTGTAGTATGCCGTGAACTAATAGTTTTATGTATCCATTAAACATCATAAAGGTGAAGATGTAAATGTAAAATTAAATCCTAATAAAAAAAAAAAAAGTCCTTGAAATTATGTTAAAAGTAGGTGTAAATATTTTTATGTATTTTTAAGATATAAAGTTAATAAATTTATTTTCTTCAAAAATATAATTAAATAATATTTTAATCTAATTTAATTATTCTTTTAACATAATTCAATTTAAGTTATTATATTTTATTATATTTTATTATATTTTAAAATTATAAATTAAAAAGTAAATTGGATTGCACTGGTATGGGTGTGCGACCACGCTTAAATAGTGGTGCAGTCACGCACCAACACTGGAGTAAGAACGTGGCTACACCAGGATGTGAGTGTAGCCACGCACATGTGATCAATGAAAGACTTACATTGGTATGGATGTGCAGCCACGCTAAAACACTGGTGTGATCGCGCACCAACACTGGAGTAAGTAGGCGGTCGCACCAGGATGTGAGTGCAGCTACGCATTTATAATCAACGAAAAACTTGCATTGGTATAGGTGTGCAGTCGCGCTAAAATAGTGGTGTGGTTGCTCACCAATACTGAAGTAAGTATATGGCCGCATCAAAATGTGAGTGCAGCCGCACAACCATGATCAATGAAAAGCTTACACTGGTATGAGTGTGTGGCCACTCTAAAATAGTGGTGTGGCTTCACACCAACACTGGGATCAATGAAAAGTTTGCACTGGTATGGATGCGCGGCCACATTGAAACAATGGTGCAGCTACGCTCGAATACTAGTGTTGGTGCGCAACCATGCCATGATCACCCACACACCCATGATCAATGAAAGACTTGCACCGGTATAGGAGTACGACCGTGTTAAAATGGTGATGTAACTGCGTACCAATATTAGAATAAATACGTAACTATATCATGATGTGAGCGTGGTCACACACCCACGATCTGTGGAAGGCTTCCGCTTTAGAATTTATGAAAATTTGATATTTTAGAATTTATTAATTTGATGTGTGAAATTAAAATTATTAAATATAAAAACATTATGGGGAAATGAATAATTTAGTCTGTAGCGTTTAATAAAATATTAAATTTATGCATTTTGAATACCTGTCATCCTTAAAATTTTAAAAATTCATCAATTTAGTTCCTCTAATCGTTTAATTATGGTCAAACGTGTTAAAAACTCTCTAAAGACTAAAATACTCTTAATCAAAATTAAAAAAATTAATCAAAAATAAAAATCAGAAATTTGTTGAAAACATTTAAAAATTAAAAATGATTCATCTTAGACTTGAAGATTTGGGTTAGAAAAATTAAAATTTTAAAAATTAAAAATAAAAATCAACTGAGAGAATGATGGTGTCGATGAAGGAGATGGAGAAAAAGCAGAGGCGGAGGTGAAGGCGGAGGTAAAGAGCAAATGAATCTAGGTTCGAAGGAGGAGAAGAAGAAGAAAAAAAAAAGAAAAAAGAAAAAGGGGAAGAAGAAGAAGAAGAAGAAGAAAAAAAGCAGAAAAAATGAGAAGAAAGATGATGAAGAAGAACAAGAACGAGAGAAAAAGAAAGAGAAAGGAGAAATGATCTAGGTAGACAGAGAGAACTAATAGTTTTATGTATTTATTAAATATCATAAGGGTAAAAATACAAATACCAAATTAAATCCTAATAAAAAAAAATCCTTGAAATTATATTAAAATTAAGTGTAAATATTTTTATGTATTTTTAAGATATAAATTTAATAAACTTATTTCCCTCACCAATATAATTAAATAATATTTTAATCTAATTAAAATTTTCTTTTAAAAAAACCCAATTTAATTTATTATATTTGACTATATTTTAAAATTAAAAATTAAAAATTAAATTGGATTATACTAGTATGGGTGCGTGAACACATTAAAACAGTGGTTGCACGGCTATACCTTTATTAGAGCACGACTGCGCATCCATGATCAATGCAAGGTTTGCACTATTATGGGCATACGGCCGTGCTGAAACAATGGTGCAGCTATGCACCATCATTGAAGAACTCTTGTCACGCTTAAGGCAACTGTGATGGGAGAGCTTTCTGTCACTCTTAAGTATGATGAAAAACTCTTCCATCATTCTTGTATGTGACATGAGGCAAGCATGATTAGATGCATTGGTATGGGTGTATGGTTGTGCTGAAACGATGGTGCAGTCATGCACCCAAATTAGAGTAGGTATGCAATCGCATTAGGATGTGAGTGCGGTCATGCATCCATGACCAGTGGAAAGTTTGCATTTTAAACTTTATAAAAATTTGAAATGTTAAAATTTATTGATTGGATATGTGTGAAACTAAAATTATTATATCAAAAAATTAGAAAGAATAACTAATTTAAAATAAAATGAAGTTACATTTATTAATTTAGAATATAAGAACATTTGTTTTTGAAATTTTCACTATTATTAAAATATATCTCAGTCGCTTGGTTGTTATTATAAATTTCTTTCTTCTTTGGGGTGTAGATTGTATGGCAATAATAATATTTTTGTTTTGTATGAATTATAATAATAACTATACTTAGTATTGTTTGAGGAAAAAAAATTACTTAATACAAAATATTAAAATCAAAATTCAAAATAATGAGTAATTTAATTAATTCGTAATTGCACAAAAACAAAGATAAATAAATAAATAGATAATTATAAGTAGTTGGGTCAAAAGTCCTAAGAAAGCCAAAAAAAGAAAAAGCGTGATAGTAAACCTTGTTGTCACATTTTTGCCATGAGAGAAGGCTTTACTATCATGTGTGTTGTGACAGAAGACCTTATTATCACGCCTATAAGTGATAGGAAGGTCATAAGAGAAGGCTTTACTATCACGCTTGGTCGTGACATGATGTGAGAGCCTCCCATTACGCTCAAAGGAATTATGACGAGAGAGCCTCTTATTACACCTAAGGCAATTGTGATGGGAGGGCCTCCTGTCATGCTTGGACATGACATGTGAGCTTTTCGTCATGTTTGGGAGTGATGAGAGGCTTTTCTGTATTTATTTATATGTGATAATAAAAGAAATTATCAAATATTAATATGCGAAAGATCTAAAATTTCATTGAAGTATAATTAGTTAAAAACTCATAAATTGGGATATTAAATGTTAAAAGAATGTTAAATTATATATATAATGACGTTTGCCTATATGTCACACTCAACAACACCTAAGGCAACTGTGATGGGAAAGCCTTCGATCACTCTTAAGAGTGACAGATGTGTGACAAAAGGTTCTCCCATCACACTTGTGTGTGACATGAGGCAAGCATGATTAAAAGCACTGGTATGAGTGCGTGGCCAGACTAAAACAATGGTGCGGTCACACATTAACACTAGATCAATGAAAAGCTTACATTGGCGTGGGTGCGTGACCATACTAAAATAGTGGTGTAGACGCACACTTACGATGAGTTCAATGAAAAGCTTACACTAGTATAGGTGTGCGACTATGCTAAAATAGTGGTGCAGCCACGCACCAACGGTAAAGTAAATACACGACCGCACCAAGATGTGAGTGCAGTCATGTAGCCATGATCCATGAAACACTTACTCCGGTATGGGTGTATAGCCACGCTAAAACAATGGTATGGTCACACACCAATATTAGGATCAATGAAAAGCTTGCACTAGAATGAGTGCGTGGCCACGCTGAAACAATGGTGCGGTCACACACCAACACCAGTATTGGTGTACGCCCACATTGAAATAATGGTGCAGCCGCACACCAACACCAGTGTTAGTGCACGGCCACGTTGAAATAATGATGCAGTCGTGCACCAATACCAATGTTGGTGCGCGACCACTTTAAAACAATGATCTGATCGCACACCAACACCAGTGTTGGCCACGCTGAAATAATGGTGTGGTCATACACCAACATGCGGTCGCACTAGAATTTGAGTGCAGTTGCACATTCATAATCAATGAAAGGCTTGCACTAGTATAGGAATGCAATCGTGTTAAAATGGTGGTGTAGTTGCATACCAATATTGGAATAAATATGTAACTATATCATGATATGAGCACAATCACACACTTATGACCAGTGGAAGGCTTCCGCTTTAGAATTTATCACTTTAGTTTCTGTGATCGTTCAACTACAGTCAAATGTGTTATAAACTCTATGAATACTAAAATCCCTTAATCAAAATTTAAAAAAAAAAAATTAAGAAATAAAAATAAAAAACTTGTTAACACAAACGTTGGAATTGTTCACGAAACAAGTATGACGTTTGGTGACGTCATATGTCCATTTTGTTAAGTTTAAACAACTTTGAACGTCGTCCTAACGTCAAATTTGTTAGCTGAACAACTTCGATGTTGATCTCGATAAGATGATGTCACATAACAAGTTCACCTAACGTTGGAGCTGTTAATGGAATAACTTTGACGTTTGTTAACGTCATACGTCCATTTTTGCTAAGTTTGACCAACTTCGGACATTGTTCTAATGTCAAACTTATTCGCTGAACAACTTCGACATTGATTTCAACAAGATGACGTCACATAACTTGTTAACGTAACATTGCAATTGTTAATAGAACAACTTTGACGTTTGCTGATGTCATACGTCCATTTTTGTTAAGTTTGAACAACTTCGAATGTTGTCCTAATATCAAACTTGTTCGCTGAACAACTTCGACATTGATGTCAACAAGATGATATCACATAACTTGTTAACATAATGTTGCGGTTGTTGATAGAACAACTTTGACGTTTGTTGACGTCATACGTCAATTTTTGTTAAGTTTGAACAACTTCGGACGTTGTCCTAACGTTAAACTTGTTCGCTGGCCAACTTCAATATTGATTTCAACAAGATGACGTCACATAACTTATTAACATAACGTTGGATTTGTTAATAGAACAACTTTGACTTTTACTAAAATCATACGTCCATTTTTGTTACGTTTGAATAACTTCAGAAGTTGTCCTAACGTCAAACTTCTTCGTTGAGCAACTTCAACGTTGATCTCAACAAGATGACATCACATAACTTGTTAACATAACGTTGGAGTTGTTCATAGAACAACTTTGATGTTTGCTGACGTCATATGTCCATTTTTGTTAAGTTTGAACAACTTCAGACGTTGTCCTAACGTCAAACTTGTTCACTGAACAACTTCTACGTTGATCTCAACAAGATGACATCACATAACTTATTAACATGACGTTGAAGTTGTTATTGGAACAACTTTGACATTTGCTGACGTCATATATTCATTTTTGTTAAGTTTGAACAACTTCGAACGTTGTTCTGACATCAAACTTGTTCCCTGAACAACTTCGACATTGATTTCAACAAGATGACGTCACACAACTTTTTAACCTAATGTTGAAGTTATGGATAGAACAACTTTGACATTTGCTGACATCATATTAAGTTTAAATAACTTCGGACGTTGTTCGAACGTCAAACTTGTTCCCTAAATAACTTTGACGTTGATCTCAACAAGATGATATCACATAACTTGTTAAAATAAATTTGAAGTTGTTATTGGAACAACTTTGACATTTGCTGACGTCATACATATATTTTTATTAAGTTTGAACAACTTCGGACGTTGTTCCAATGTCAAACTTGTTTCCTGAACAACTTCGACGTTGATCTCAACAAGATGACGTCACACAACTTGTTAACATAACGTTGAAGTTGTTGATCAAATAACTTTGACGTTTGCTGATGTCATACGTCCATTTTTGTTAAGTTTGAACAACTTCGAACGTTGTCCTAACGTTAAACTTGTTTTCTGAACAACTTTGACGTTGATCTCAATAAGATGATGTCACATAACTTGTTAACATAACGTTGGAGTTTTTATTCAAACAACTTTAATGTTTGCTGACATCATACATTCATTTTTATTAAGTTTGAACAACTTCGGACGTTGTTCTAACGTCAAACTTGCTCCCTGAACAACTTCGACGTTGATCTTAACAAGATAACATCACATAACTTGTTAACAGAACGTTGAAGTTGTTGATAGAACAATTTTCACGTTTGCTAATGTCATATATCCATTTTTGTTAAGTTTGAACAACTTTAAACATTGTCTTAACATCACACTTGTTGAGTCAATAACTTCAACGTTGATCTCAACACATTGACGTTACTGAACTTGTTAAGAAGAACGTTGAAGTTGTTAACTGAACAACTTTGACGTTAATGTTAATTTTTAATAATAAAAAATAGTTAATATAATATTTATATAGTTAATA
>CM034474.1:12535730-12742007 GCA_019925255.1 Litchi chinensis | reverse complement strand
GCATCTGGAATACTTTCAAGGGTGTCAAGACCATCATTCCCATTTCTATCTGGGGTCTCACGTGTAGCTGCATAAGAATATGGTGCATTAAACGAGCTACATTACATGCAAACTATTAACACCAGCTAATATTTAATGAAAAACTAAAACTTTAGCGTATGAAAAGTGAGCAAAATTAATAACAACATATAATGGATTTTTTCATCTCTGATTTTCCTTTCCTTCAGATAGGTAAACTCTGAAGAGAGTAAAATGGCATGAATGCAAATTCATAGAAAGTTGGATTAGAGATTTCATATGTAGGCAAATGAAGCCCCAATGAACATCTCTAAGCTCACAATATGGATGTCAAACCAAAAACAATCATCAAAAAAGGGAATAAAAAAAAAAAAGGTGAACTTAACATCCTCACAGAAAAAGAAATGTGTAAGCTCCTAAATAATAAAATTAAAGAAAAGTTCCACCTACAACACTTTCATATGGATGAATGAGAGAGAGAAGAGAGAAACAGACAGAGGGACTAACCATTCACATAAATAGGCTTCTGTGACAGCCCAAGAGCTGACATATTAGCACCCAAAACCTGAACATCTCCTTGGAGGTCTTCAGGAAAATCAGATGTTTGAGAAGTAGCATGATTCAATGTCTTCAGAAATGATAAAGGAGCTTCAAATACTCTTGCAACTTTCTCATCAGCCCCACTAACAAAACGGTGGTTCCCCTTTCCTTGGATGATTGTCACACAATTAATATCGTGACCATGAACTTGAGGACGAACTACTTCATGCCAGGAGTCCCCATCCATGAGAGCAGTTACATTTTGCCATGGAGCAAACACACGAGTTGTCTGCAGTCATAGGTTGCACAATCAGTAATGTTTATACTTAGTTTCATCGAAAATTGAAATCAATTCCTCCAAAAAGATAAAAAAAAAAATCCAAACAAACATTTGCATTACCTGGTCATGACTGACTGACAGTATATAGTCACCAGACCTCGCCCATGCAATATCTGTCACAGCAGCAAAGTGGCCAGAGGGAACTTTTTGTGGTTGCCAATTATCTATGTCAACACCAACATTTTTCCACAGATGAAAAGAACCACCATATCCATGTGCCAACATCGAATTTCCATCTGGGCTCCAATGGCCACCATAGAAACCTAAAGCAGAATGACTCAATTCTCCAACAGTGACTACATTCATCCAGATACCGGTTGTCCTTTCAGGCTGCCAAATCATCATTGTCTTGTCCATTGAAGCAGATAAAATACTTAAGGGTTGTTCGTAGCCAATCCCATCTGAAGATGAAGCTGAAGGAGGTTGCCACTCCACTGAATACACCCAATCCTCGTGACCAATTAGAAGAGATTCCAATGATATTTGATAAGAGGATGAGCCAGCTACAAGCACAGGACCTTCAATGTAAGAAGCCATGCTTATTTCTGCCTTCTTGCCTGTCCCATTGGCATCAGGCAAAGTACCTCGTAGAGCCATCTTCCATATACGTATGCCTTTGTCCTGGGATGAACTTACAAGTAGAATACTAATTGCTTCACCACTGGTGCATATAGGTAGTGAGAAGTCCAGACTCCTTATCCAATCTGTATGTGCTTTTAACTCACAGGCCCGAACAAACTGGATACATAAATAAATACAAAGAACAATGTTAAAATGCCACAGAACATTTCTATGCAGCAACTTATAGGGGTAATATATTTGATTGAAGTTAGATACCTTTCCTGTCCTCTGCCCACAGTAAAGATGAACCTTGCTATCCAACCCTCCCATTGCTAGGACTAAGTGCCCAGTATTTCCAGGCAATTCTGCTAAGGAAAGTGCCACCATAGGCTTTGAACCAACAAAAAGTGATTCCAGACATGACACTGTACAGTCACCTGGAAGAAACAGGGGAAGCATTGTTCAGTGCTTCAGTTTAGCAAACAACTTTCTTTTCATGAACATTTGCAGATCACAGAATCCCAGGTAGAACGCAGATGAAGATCGATATCAAATAACAGTATATACTGCAAGCTGTGTAATTATGTCAAAGTGGCATCTGGAACCCGAACCTTGCTTGGTTGCATTCTAGTTTTTACAACTGAGAGCTATAGGCTAAAAGAAATATGTATCTATATGTTTTAATTTTTTCAATTCTTTATTTTTCTTAAAAGAAAAAGTAACAAAGACTAGGATCTTTCAATTGACATCATTTTCTAGATCACAACCGACATCAATAAACAAGAAAGGTGTACAAATGGCAAAACAATTTCCATACAGTAGTTATGAATAAAGAAGATAACAAAAATCTTTTTGGTTAATTACAGCCTAAAAGCTATAACAACTAGAAAAAAGACAAACAATTTACCGTCTCTAACAGTAAGGACAAGATTAATGCTACTAAATTGCAGTTTCAATGGTTCATATTTCTCGCAGTCGATGAAAAACCGCACAAGCAATCAACTGTATAAAATACGTACACCATAAATATGTATATTCTATTATCACATTGTCTTCCATCTCAACCCCGTTAAGATTGAGCATTAAAACTCCTAAGGGACGGTAAGAAACCGAAAAAGAGAGAGAGAGAGAGAGAGAAGAAAAGCAGCCTTTATAATGTAAAACCATTTAAACATTTTCCAGCAACCACGGCAATGAGCAGTCTTGTACAAATGGGCAAACATAACAACTATGAATCTATGCACAACACATAAACGAAAAACAATCAATCATTAACATTCGTAGTATTCGATCACCTACCTCCTGGAGTTAGTGGAAAGACCATTTCCCATACATTAACTACACCATCAGAAGAAGTGGATGCAAACATTGCATCGGTCTGCGAAAGCATAATTCCTGTAATGCAAGTAACACCCTTCTTGTGTGATTGTGGCAATTGTAACACATGCCTCCACTGCAAACACAATGACAGAAAACCAATCCTTACACCGAATTCAAAATCAACAATAACCAACAAGCAATGACATCTGAAATATAACAGAAACTGAAACAAGAAAAAGCATTAGAACCATTGTAGTACATTAGAATACCTTTTTGTGAGCAGGAGAAAATTCCCAGAGAATAATAACACCATCAGCATCTCCAGAGAGCAGGTAATGGTACTCTAACTGTTTAGCTGAAAACACAAAAACCGTAACATTTTGAACAGAATAATGAACGAAAACATTTTACTTTTACAAATTTTGAAGCTAAAAAACAGAAGAAATTACAAGTGAAGTGGAAAAAAAAAGAATGTACCTTTAAAAGCATACTTATTGGTAGGAAGCCAGTGGGTGCAGTTGACAGAGGCCTTGTGGCCCGGAAGTGTAGTCAAAATCTGAGCAGTCTGTCAAATTTTTTAAAATATTAATAAATAAATAACAAAGTATGATAATTGAGAGGAGTGGTGGGGGGGTGTGGAGATGGAACCTGAGGACAGAACAAAGCGACGGCGTTTTGAGCACCGAAAGAGACGAGACCAGAGGCGCCCCATGAAACGTTGTTTACTATTCTGTTGCAACCTGCTCCTATAAACACCCTCTTCACTTCAACACCATCAGTGGACGACATGTTATCAGATGAAACGCAAAGGCGAGGAGAGAAAGTGTGTTTCTTTGTATATCTGAAGTCGGGTTTAGTTATTGGGTGGTATTTATATGCTTACCAGGAGTACACCCGACCCGACCTTAGCACTTAATAAACCCTAATCTTCAATCTCCCTTTGACTCCTCTCCGCTTCCACAATCGCCTCCACCTCCAAAAGTATGACTCCACTTGCTCATCTTCCAATTTCTTTTTAACTGGTCATTTTTATTTCCTTCAATACCCCTGGTTCGGAATTCTCTGTAGGTGTTTCCGGTTTGCTCTTCATAATGGAAATTACAGCTGATGGTAAAGATGCCTCGCTTATTCTGATAAAGCAAGGTGCTGAAGCTAGGGTTTTCGAGTCAACATTCGTGGGAAGGAGATCTATAGTCAAAGAACGGTTTTCTAAGAAGTACAGGCACCCATCTTTGGATTCTAAACTTACTCTCAAGCGCCTTAATGCGGAGGCTAGGTGTATGACTAAAGCAAGGCGACTTGGGGTCTGCACTCCGGTGTTGTACGGCGTTGACCCTGTCTTGCACACTTTGACATTCGAGTATGTGGAGGGTTCTTCTGTTAAAGACATATTCCTTCGATTTGGGTTGGATGGCGTTGTGGAAGAGCGGTTGGATGACATTGCAACTCAGATTGGTGATGTGATTGGTAAACTGCATGATGGTGGTCTTGTTCATGGTGACTTGACCACATCAAATATGTTAATTAGGAGTGGTACAAACCAGTTGGTGAGTGAGAGTTACTTACTTCCTCCTCTACTCTTCTTATCTTTATTATTTTGCTTGCTATATGAAAGCCTGTTTTTACAACGTCAGGTCCTGATTGACTTCGGCCTGAGCTTCACATCAGCGCTTCCAGAAGACAAAGCTGTTGACTTATATGTACTCGAGAGAGCCTTGCTTTCGATGCACTCTTCATGTGGGAATGTGGTAAGTCGCTTGTATTTAGTTTAACTCATTCTAGTCTGGATTGTAGTTTAGACAAAAGGATTTATATGTACAACATTATTATGTTAGTGCTTCAAAATACATCATATGTTTTCCATGTCTAGTTTCTGAAATGTGAAGAAAACAGAAACATTTGCAAGTTTGAATTGGTCTTCTCACTTATTGCGTATATTTGTAGATGGATCGAATACTTGTTGCTTACAGGAAGTCCTCAAAGCAATGGTCATCAACACTGAACAAGCTAGCTCAAGGTGAATTTTTTTTCTCTCTCTCGTTTAAATAGGATTCGGTTTCCTGTGCAATATTTATCTCACTTATTTTATCTTTTTGTCATTATTTATTACAGTGCGACAAAGGGGTCGAAAACGTACCATGGTTGGATGAGCCTCTTAAATTACCTGTGGTGCACCAGATTGGATCGAACTATACTTATGGAATTGGACTGGATAGGTTTGGGTTTAACAAACTTAGTACTGTAATGTATTTGGTGTAGTTGGCATTGGACTAACAATAGTATTGTTTATTGTTTGATGTAGAATGTCATTGGACATAAACTAATTATATTTTATAGTCAATAATTTGAAATTAATTAGTATAATATTATATTAAATTTATTTTTAACTAAAAATGTTTAAATTATTTAGAAATTATTAAAATGATTATGATTAAATTTGAATACAATAATATATGTATTTATTAACATTAAATATGGAATATATTTAATAAAAATAAAGATGATTAGATCCACCTGTATATGTTGGTTTCAATAGTCCTGCATTTGTAGGACTGTGGCTTGACAGACCGATTTTGCAAGTGCCAAATTATGGACAGTGGGTGTATGTTATGATAGTAGGGGTGTACGGTGGACTAATTAATGTGATGATTTCTGTATACATTTTTGTGCTATTATTGTCATCAGTTTTAGTTATACTGTTAATGGCTTGCTTGCAACCTTTAGTCTACTAGTTGTGATGTATCTTTATGAATAGAGTTGCGACATTTTGGGTTCAGTTTGCACGCATGTATGTGATTCAAAAGTTGTAATCTAATTGTCGTATTGAGTTCGGTTAGTTATTTTCACGACAATCTGGTCATCTTCCTACCAACAACGTGAAGCAACATATCACTACCTCACAGCCGCTATAGAAATCAATTAAAAGAGAAACAATTTTGAAGGAAGAGTTTGGTCCGTGTATCCAAGTTTTCTGGTTTTAGTATCTTTGTAGTCATTGGTATTGGTTTGTGATATGTACTTGTGAGTAGATAATGAGCAACTTTGGTTTTTTAATCCCTTTGTAGGTCATATGTCAGAGAAAATCAAAGTGTCCTGAGATTACACTGTAAAAGCTGAAACTCAATAGTGTGCTTTGTGCAGTTCATATGTCAGTTACTGAATAATGTCTACTTTTTTTGTAGCTAGTAATTTTGAGATAATTGTTTCATATAGCATTTCCTGGTATATTCACCAAAATCCATTTGATGCATATTCCATTCTTGCTTAGTTCACTTCAATTAGCTTTGTGATCTGAATTTGGTCTGGGAATCATTTTCTAGAATCTGGCCTGTCGAGAACTGCATTTCTAGTTTAGACATGCAACAGTTCCATAGTAACTTATGTGTTTGCTTTTTCACTAGTTGTTGTTGCCTCTTCAGCTACAAATTAGAATCATGTCAGCTTCTCTAGGTACTAGAGTCATTCTCATCAATATGTGCTGTGAATACCTCGATCATTCAGTGCCTCTATTTGACTTGCTACTTCAGGTTCAACATTTTCATTGTTTTTGATAGATCATCCTTTGTAAAGGGTGCTTGCATTTTACTCTTTACAGAATTTTTTTTTGTGTTTCTCATTAACTTGTGATTCTGTAACCAGTTTCAATTCATCTTTGAATATCAAAGATGTATGTTTGCTCTTTCTCTTAATTTCAGTACATTTTGTCAAATGTGATCCATTCCTATATTTTGATGATTATGACGGATTGATTCCAATTTATGTATTAGAAAACCAACCAGGTTTCCTCGGAAGGGCCTGAAGCTCCTGAGCAGGGGATCATTCTCCATTAGGAAACAAGGAGTGAATTGCATCCATTATTAATCTTTTGAATGAATATGGACTAGGGTTGGGCATTTGAACACAAATAGACCTAAATAGCTTGACCTGAACTGAAGTTCGAGTGTTTGGATCGGTTCATGTAATAAAATGAACGGTGTTCAGTTTTGGGTCTGATGAATGGACCCCGTGCTCGGTTTTTGTTTGGTTCCACATTTTTTTAACTCGAATGCTATAACACAATAATAATAGCGGCCTTGGTCTGTTACGAAAGAGGTTCTTTTGATCAGGTGAATAGATTTGAATATGATTTTATCTAGAGAAGGCGACTTAGCAACTTATGCCCAGATGTTGCATCTATAAGTTATCAAAACTTGGGAGCTAAAAACTATCAAAAACTATCTTTTGGGCAAGTTTTGTTTAGAGTGGTAAAGTCTTATACAAATCTACACGGCCGTTTTCACCAACACGACATTAGCAAACCTGCTAAGGTAATAAGTTTTCCAAATAAAACCTGCCCTCAGTTATTTCCTGACTTCTTGTTGGATTTCAGCATAGGTCTCTAAATTGAAGAATCTCTACTTCTAACTAACAAGCCTCGTATATGGGTCTATATTGAGTCGATGTGATATGACACTTCGGTTTACTCTTGCCATCTCATTATGAGACTATACAAAAACATCACAATCGGTTTGTAATTCTTTTTGCATATCATTTATACCTTGACAAACAATTTGGGATTGATTATCATTGTCTTGGTTGGATCATATAGGACTACTTGGATCTTAATTAACTCTTCGATAGGTTTGACATCGGATTTATTTTTGTGTTGGCCTTTTTAAATTGACTTGCATCACTCGCCTATTATTCACTACTATTGTGTGGTAGTCTCGCACCTCACGTTGATTTACACATACTACATCGATTCCTTCATTAGTGGGGGATTTCTGTGTCGAGATTACTATTTTCACATCGTTCAAAAACGATTGTCCTAAAATAGCATTTTATGCTTAAAGGCGGTGAATTAGGAGACACCTTACCATGACTGTGACTTGTTGAGAAGTGTCTCCAGTATTAATCGAGAACTTCATTATACCTTCTAACATTAAGGTTTCTTCACTAAACCATACCAAAGGGGTATTGGCTTTAAACAGGTCTTCTTGCTCCCTATCTTATCAAAAGCCAACTTGTATAATATATCTATTAAGTTGCCATTAATTGGCAACATTATATTCACCTTAAGATTTGTTACAAGGTTATCATGAATGAATCGTTGTGTCGGTAACAAACTCATCATGGTTTTTACTTTGTAAACACTATTGCATAAAGGAAATGAGGAACTACTTGAGTGAGAAGTATCCCAAAATACCTCCACATTCTTTTCCTTAAGAGGGGATTTGGATGTGAATAAGAGAAGGGTTTCGGATTAGGGATAAGGATGCGAATATACGCATCCCCAAAGTGACCCATTTTATAATATTTAATCATATATTTAATCTAATATTTTTATTTAAAATAAAAATGACAATAGGTAACCGCATTTTGTGTACACCTGTCATGTTTTTAATAAACAATAGTTATATTATTCAAAATTTTACTTAAATTTATTATAAAATTGATATAATAAGTTTAGACGTAATTATTACTTGATCCATTTTGGGCACGTGTTTTGAAGCATTTCACCGCAAGAAAAGCATTTTCTGTTCGATAGCTTTAAAACGTGTTTGACTCACTGAAAAACAGTTATCTTCCAAAATGGCAACTACATTTCAAATCCAAATCCATCCCGATATGCGCTTTGCCTCCTCCACGCTCCTCCGCTTCTTCCGCCTCATCCCCTCACGCTCCACCGTTGCGCCGCCTCGTCTTCCCTCTCGCTTCTCTCGTGTGCTCGCATTCTCCAACCGCCGCCCCGTCTTCCGGAAGAGGTCTCCGACAAACCTCCGCTATGTACGGCCGACGAGCTCCACTACGTCTCCGTCTCCGACTCCGATTGGCGCCTGGCTCTCTGGCGCTACAATCCCCCTCCTCAGGTCCCCTCTCCCTCGCCTTTTGTTTTTTAATCTTTTCAATTTTTCGATTGTTAATGAAAAACTTGAATTGTATTGATAGGCTCCGACGAGGAATCACCCGCTTTTGTTGTTGTCCGGAGTTGGAACCAATGCTATTGGATACGATCTCTCTCCTGGAGTATGTGCTCTTTTATCTTTATCAATCAATTTAATTGAATTTTGTGAGAATTTGTCAATATGAATTGTAAAAGCAACATGGGCTTGTGCAAAGATTGTTGCTTTTTTTTTTTTTTTTTTCCTTTAAAAAAAAAAAAAAAAAAAAAAAAAAGAAAGAAAGAAAGGAAATGGTGTTTGTTAAGAATTGTATGCTTGCTACTTGGTAGTGGTTGATTGGTTTTGTGAACAAACAATTTTGAAATGATATTTTGAATGTGAGGAAGATTAGGTTTTGAAGTTATAATAATGAGTTTGTTTTAGAGACAGGCAGTTGTTTGGAGCAAGAATAATGTGATTGCAGTTTGTTGTATAATGGAAATTGGTTTTTATAGCTGTGCATATCTTAGATTTTAGTAATGCATGTGATATGTTTGCAGTCTTCGTTTGCACGATACATGTCAGACCAGGGGTTTGACACGTGGATACTTGAAGTTCGAGGTGCTGGGTTGAGTGTGCGGGGGTCGAATATGAAAGAAGTTGAACAGTCTGCTTGTGCTGTATCAGAGCAGATGGAAGCTGTTGCCGAGAGTGCAATTGATAGGGTTTATTCTACAGAACAGGGGCAGGTTGATGGTGTCTTAGGGGCTTTGTCATGTTCTGAGGATGCTTCTTTCATGGAAGAACCAACAGGGTTAGCAACAGTAGGGGATGAATCGAAGCTGGTGACGAAGTTGACAGAAACTTTTATGCGTTTGTCAGAAAGACTCTCGGGCTTTCTCAGTGATGGTCAATCAAATGTAATGTCAGCTAAATTAGTTGATCAAATAGCGAAACTTTTAGAAGATTCTCAGCTATCTGAACGCTTTAATGAAATAAGGGTAAAGCTTTTAAGCTTGCTGGAAACAAGAGAAACTTCAGTTATTGCTAGCCAAATCAGGGATCTTAGTCAAAGGCTTGTAAATATTATTGAAGAACGTCAACAGTCTGTCTCACCTCAGTTGTTTGACTTGCAAGAACGCCTTTTTTCAACAATAGAAGATTTTCAGAAACAACTTGACTTGATCGTGAAGTATGATTGGGATTTTGATCATTACTTGGAAGAAGATGTTCCTGCTGCGGTGAGGTGACATTTTATCTTGCTGGAGGGCGTTATCATATGGTTTCTTGTTTTACTTTTTCTGTTCTAATGCATTTTCAATCAGAACTGAGTACATCATTTTCTTGTTTCATGTCATTGACTCTTCTTAATTTGAATTAACAGTCTTCAATTTTGTTGATGTAGATGGATTATATAATGGCACAATGCAAGCCAAAGGATGGTAAGCTGCTTGCAATTGGACACTCAATGGGAGGTATCTTGTTGTATGCAAGACTCTCAAGATGTGGTAAGATAGCTTGCAGTGTGGTTTATTTTTATGTTCCTACTCATTGTATGTATGTTGTGTGTGTGTGTGTGTGTGTGTGTTACAATAAGTAGGAACATAAAAATAAACCACATTGCAAGTCCAAAAGCATTTTGTCAGTACTTTTCGTATATATATGGTCTTTGTTGTACCTAAGTTATATCTTAATGCTATAAGTACCTACAGATATTTTGATGAGATTGTTTCTGCTCTGTTAATCTAGATGTTTGATATGAAAAGAAATTTATTGGCACTTAAAAAATTTGTAAACAGTTGTTTCTGCTCTGTTAATCTAGCTGTTTGATATGAAAAGAAATTTATTGGCACTTAAAAAATTTGTAAACAGTTGTATGTTTTTGAGTGTTCTGGCAATTGCTGTTGCTTCTCTTAGTAGTTTTCAACTTGCTTGTTCTCTCCAAAGTGGTAGACTGGAACATCTCAAACCATGACTAGTTGACTACGGGATGGGCTAATTTGTTGAATGTTACTGAGATATTGCCTTGTAGTTCTTTACTTTTTTAGCATTATCGAAAATAGTTGGCCTTTGTTATATGTTCTCATTCCTGTCAAGTGTAAGATAAAATATTTCTTCAACTGTGTTGGTTTGGTTTTCTATCTTACCTGTTTTGTCTGCTTTACATTTTTCTTTTCAGTTACCCATCCTCCCCTGACTTAAGATTTGTTGACATTAATCTAACATGTTTCATCTCATAAGGTTTTGAAAGAAGAGAATCTAGACTGGCAGCTGTTGTTACCTTAGCATCATCACTGGACTACACTAATTCAAAATCAAGGCTCAAACTACTCTTACCTCTGGTAAATGGATGTGTACTATTTAAAATTGATTTTAGTTTGGGAACTGTTTACATGTAAATTTTGGATGAATAGCCTCTACTGAGAGTGTAATTCTGTTTCTTTGGTGTACAGGCTGATCCTGCGCAGGCTCTCAATGTCCCTGTTGTTCCGCTGGGGGCATTATTATCAGCTGCCTATCCTCTTTCATCTAGTCCTCCTTATGTCTTCTCTTGGCTTAATAATTTCATATCAGCAGAGGACATGATGCATCCTGAGTTGTTGAAAAAGCTGATCTTGAACAACTTCTGTAAGTATGGCTGCGTTTTCCATATTGATGTAACATGTAAGATCCCAGACATGTTTAATATGGACATCATTTACATCAGCCATCAGGGCAGACAATCAAATTTAGTATTAGCAGTTACTTTATTAAAATTAATATCAATTGTAACCTTCTGTATTCTTCTTTCAGTGTCTTTTGGTACTTAAGTATTATCAATTAGTTTCCCAGTTGACTCAACAAAAGTTAGCTCCTTAAGGAGTCTGTACGTGCATATGACTTAATATGGTTGGCAGGTACCGTACCTGCAAAACTTATTTTGCAGCTTACAACAGCTTTTCGAGAGCGCGGGCTTTGTGATAGGAGTGGTAAGCTTTTCTACAAGGATCACCTACATAAATGCAATGTGCCTATCTTAGCTCTTGCAGGTGATCAAGATCTAATTTGCCCACCAGAAGCTGTAGAAGGTATGCTGTGACTTTTGCCTAAGTTATAAGACATACATATACACGAGCAAATAGAACTTAATATTGGCAAACTTATACATTCTCTGCTTTTTTTTTCTTTTTTTTTTTCTTATTTTTTTGTTTTCCCCTCGTTTGAACCAGACACTGTTAAGCTCCTTCCCACAAATTTGGTTACCTATAAAGTTTTTGGTGAAACTGGGGGTCCACATTATGCACACTATGATCTGGTCGGAGGACGATTGGTATGAATTTCTTTTTTCCTACAAAAAATTTCCGGGAGAGGTCATCTGATCATTAACTGCACAGATATCAATAGATATGAATTTTTTTTTGTCCACTTTCCAAATGCAGGCGGTGGAGCAGGTTTATCCTTGCATAATCGAATTTCTTAGTCGTCATGACTCCACATTATGATCTGTAGGTCGTAAATCTTCATTTCTGCTTTTCCACTGCAAAACTTGATGTCTAACGTGCATGCTTATCTTGGCAAATGCATGTCCTCCCATTCCACCATCTGTTCCAGCAAAATCCATGGCAGAAGTTTTTGACATTGATGAGTGAAGATTTCATAATTTTCTGTCGTACCATAAAGCCAACACGGCGATAAAGGAAAGAAATGAACTAAAGGTAAAAGTCAGCGATTGAAGAAAACACTTTTGTCAATTTCAATATTGTGACATTGTTGGATCAAAAAGACAGATGAATTTACAGAATTGTGCTAACAAATTTGAGTTTGTTGATATAGAAATAGTTCTGTCAATGTCAATATTTCTGTACTTATCTTATTTTGGTTTGTCTATAGATATAGAAATTTTTGGCTATAACACTATCTGTTTTAATTATGGCTTAGGATCAGCTGCCATATGTGTCTGCACAAATTGTTACGCAAGCTGTATATCTTAGATAATCCACTTCTAACTGGAAAAATAAAGGTGAAGAACTCAGACCTGGACAACTCCTTCAATCTTTTGATGCAGTACTGTTAATCGAATCCAAAGAAGGAAAGGCAAAACTTAAGGTTAAAATTAATGGAGAAGAAAAATATTTTTGTCAATATGGTTAAATTGTTATTGGTCAGACATCAGATATATCTTGGCAACGTTGCATGCAACTCAGATCCGTCCAAGTTTCTGTAATCAAGTGAATGCGGGTCCTTTAACCTCAATTGTTTTAGATCATTGGCTTAACACAAATGTCATTGATTTGATGTTACAAGTCTGGTTTCATTGGATTATGGGTTTAGTTCTATGATGGTTTTGAGGACAGCTCGTCCAAAATTAGGTGGACTCTATCGGATTGATTGTTCAACTTATAAATGATAAACAACTATCTCAATATTTCAGTTGAATCACTTTGTATCTGGTTAGTACTGATTTAATCTTAATGTCAAAATCATTTAAGCCAATTAATGTTGATTTGAGCTAAACTACTTTTCACTCAAGTACTTAAGCATTTCTAATAATCAAATTCAATCAACTTATACATAATTTCCAATATTTCCAACTTCTATAATTATTTAAGCTTGGAGCAGTTGAAAAAAATCCAAGGAATTTTGGCTATTGAAAAAAATAAAAAAATAAAAATAGCCCGTTGTCTATTGCACAGAAATTACACTTTATCATGCATTTGGAAAAAGAAAGGAGATGAAATACATACATGCATCTTAGCATTTTGGATCTTTTGGTTAAAGTAGCTTCCTCCAAGGCAAGAAGGAGTGGGTTGATGGGTTTCATGCCAACATATGTCTCCTCTGTGAGTGGCACTCTTATTTTTTGGAAGAGACAATCCAACTGAAAACTCTGACACTGACACTTAGCAACAACTTTACACTCTCAGTTTCATTAGTTTCCCTTCCAGCCTGCAAACACTTAGTGACAGCTAAAAACTAACATAATATTGAATTTTCAGGATGTAATTTCCATACATTCGTGTTACTATGTTATTGCGCAAGATTTGGAAGGTTTTGTGTAATTGAATTGAAAGAAGTTGTTTCTAAAGACATCTCAATTTTAACAGTGATTTTTTTATTTTTTAAATGACTCATTTCCTGAAGGAAAGATATATGTAAAATTCTTGCCCAGGTTTGCTTACTGCATGCATGAAGTGGCTCTCACTATAGTATTAGGAGTTTAATGAAGTATTCAAATTCTAGATTGTAGTAATGATGTCATGTGTAGTTTAGACGCTTTTGGAATTGTGGAGTTGTTGATGTTTAGTTTAAGCAGTTCATAGCACTTTAGTGGATTTCTACCTGAAAAGCAGAAGCAAATTGTACCAATGTTGGGTTGCAGGATCCAGACCAACTTTTTCAGAATCACTTTAGGCCATCCCTTGTTCTCCTGTTTTCTAGTAAATTGCTTGTACTTCACCATGTTGTTAGTATCAGACTATCAGAAGAAGATAAAAGCACCATTAAATGATTGATGATGGGAAGGAAAAGGCTAAACTTATCTTCCATGTCTCACTGTCTCCGCTACAACTTCTAATTTCCAGATTCACAGTATAAATAAGTGCTTCTACTTATAATGCAACACATCATTCTACCTAACTAGCTGACAACACTGACCCTATTGTTCATTTACCTGAAATTTCTATGGATTTGAATGCTTCTGGATTCCTTATGAACCCTTCAGCTCTTCACTCAGTTTACTACCAGGCCAAGGAAGATGATGGCATAATCGATCTTGGTCTCAGCCTGAGAACTTTGCAACCTGAAACTTATCATCCTTCAGGACATAGTATGCCTTTATATAACAGAATGCAGACTGGCTTTCAGCTTTTTCTTTCATTGTTTTTCTATTTTTACTTACATGGTTTTAACTGGAGACACAATATGTATTAGTGACAGGCCTGGAGGGGCATGGAGATTTGATGGAATTGCCACAGGCTAATTTACAGCTGAAAGATTCGAGCAGAGGATATCGGAGACATTCACCTGAAGATGGTGACGATGAGGAGGGGATCCAGAGCAAGGAGAGGTGGGCTTATGTGAAGGTTAACATGGATGGAGTAATGGTTGGCCGCAAAATTGGCATACTGGATCATCAGGATTACTCGTGCCTGGCACGAAAACTGGAAGACATGTTTGGTAGGTATCAGAACCTGTAGCTTGAGATTTTTCTATATCCTTCTCAGAAAAGATTGACAGAAGTTGATGATTGTTTGTTATAGGTAGACAATCTGAATCCGGGTTGAGGCTGTTCCAGGCAGCGTCTGAGTTTTCGCTGTTTTATAAAGACAGTGAGGAGAATTGGAGGCCTGTTGATGGCGTTCCCTGGAAGTAAGTTTTCAGATCCTGTAAAAGAATATTTTGTTTGTACTAAATCACACAACACTGTTGACAAGTTATTTCTTTTTTTCCAATTCTGGACAGAGAATTTGTAGAAAGTGTGAAGCGGCTAAGGATTGCGCGAAACTGATATTGAAGATCCTTGGGCACAGTTCATCAACTTCTGTTTCAAAACTTGGGATTCAGTTTATGGTTACTGTTTGTTTGTTGTGAATCAGCTTTAAGGACTAACTTTTGACTTAGAATGTGAAATTAAATTTGCAAGTTTTGTTGGAATCAGAATCTCAGGATTGTAAAGATTGTGACAAATTGGTATTAGTTTCATGCATTGTCTTACGTTGTTGTTCTTGCTAAATCTGATTAGCTGCAAATTTTCTCTAGTAAAAGATGTAACATTTTATTAGATTGGATTTTATCTAAAGCTAGTTTTCAGATACAATTCTAAATATGTGCAACATCTAAACATATAACACAAATAATAATTTGTACCTTTTAAATTGAAATTTATATCTAAAATCTATATCATATTCTT
Source organism: Litchi chinensis (assembly GCA_019925255.1). NCBI lineage: Eukaryota > Viridiplantae > Streptophyta > Magnoliopsida > Sapindales > Sapindaceae > Litchi > Litchi chinensis. The sequence continues at coordinate 12,726,478 of CM034474.1, read as the reverse complement.
AAACTCCAGGTTTTTTCCAAAACATGCTGCTAGATAAATATTAGATATCCAATTCAAGAAAGATGAATATATTTATAATGATTTCACCATCAGTACCTACTAATTCTAAAAGTTAGGATAAATTAATCAAATTAATCTATTGCATTTGCTCCCCTATTTAATTCAAATGCAACGGATGAATTTAATTTGTTTGTCCTGACTTTTTAAGATTGGGAAGCACTAATAGTAAAATTAATACACATATATAATTGCAGTCTAGAGTCTACATGCCTTAATAGTCCAAGTTTGATGAATCCACCAAGATAAATATTATATGCGGCTTGAAAATCTACTCTTAAAATAATAAAGTAAAAAAACTGTTCATACATAATGATAAATGCATATGGTGAGACTCAAACCCCAATCACAAGTAAATCTGTCGAGATTAAACACTATGTGCGAACCGAAGCTCTATTCCCACACATGCTTATAAATGCATATGACGGAATTCAAACTTTGATTGTAGCAAACTTGTGGAGCTTAACATTATATGCAATAAAAAATAAAAAATAAAAAAACACTCCGCTTATACTATTGTATATAGGTATAATTTCACTTTTCCATTGTAGTTTGGTATAATCATTAATTACCCTCTATAATTTTAAAAAAAAATCTCATTTTATCCATACCATTACTGTCATTATTGGACTAACCAAAATGAACTAAATGTTTTTATAATTTTATCTTTCCACATTAATAGTCAAATTTTGATTTTTAATGTCAACTTTAATGACAAAAGATTTTCTTTTTTGGACATTTTCATACACTATAGAGAATATTTAATCTATTTCATGAATTGACAAGAGAGATATTAGCGATTTTTAATAATATTGGAGGATTTTGGTATTATAACAAACTATAGAGAGAAAAATAAGATTATCGCATCTATATATGGTGAGATTTAAACCTCAATCATATATGTAAACGAGAAATGCACTAATCATTTGAGTATATAGACTACTGATTATAAGTTTGTATGTACTCAATTAATAGCTCATAACAAAATAGAATACTTGATCTAGAGACATTTTTACTAGAGTCTATGATCTTACCAATATCAATCATATAAGAAAATTAATTAGAGATTGGAGAAGATACGACATCAAGAAATCTTGACTGAATATGGTCAAGATAACGTAAGTGGGTCAAAAACTTGTTCTTAATAGTTTTTATACAAATAACGACATGCTTCTTACATTTCAAAAGACTTTATTTAAATATTGTGTAGATAGAAAACCAAACAATATTCTTTATTTGAAGGAGGCAGAGACATGCCTGTATAAGTGTGAATTCCCAGAATTTATATCTTACCTCGAAAATCCAAGCTCCCGCGCTTTTGGGTCTCTCAGATTGGGCTGAAAATGGCGCCTTTGATCACTGAATTAAGACAGGAACAAGCAAGAAAGCTAAGATATGCCAGCTAGTAAGTAGTTAAAAGAGACCAAATACATGCAGACAAGAATATATGTTCAAAGTCAAGAAACCGGACAAATGAATCTTTAATTTACTCCGTAAGACAGCTAAGTGGTTTCTCATACTTTTGATTTAGTGGACTCCCACTTCCTAAATTGGCGCTGTATATAGTTAGTTGGATTATTGTCCTTTCATAAATTTTAGATAATCACAAAGCGTTAAAAAAATCTCTCCATTTCGATCGATTAAAATTTTCGAAATTTTTACTTTCAAATTTGACTAAAACAGAATTAAATTTGTCTAGTTTATTTATTTATTCATTTTTGCTATCTTATTTGTGAAGGTTTTGAAAACAAATGATAAAAAATAAAAATAAAAACCTTTTTAAAAGATTATCAACTACTCTAAAAAAAACAGAGTTCTTTTAGTTTTTTTTTTTTTTTTATATGTCAACTCGAGAAGAATTTTCTAATGTAAAAAAGTTTGCATTTTTTATTTATTAAAAAAAAAAAAAACATTTTTATGGCTATTGGGAAAGCTTGAGAAACATGAGTTTCTTCATACGCCCATATTCGTGTTTGCATATATTTGATTAGATTATAATTGATACCCAACAGAATCAATCAACTTTATCTTTTGTCCTCTTTGTAGCTTGTTTTGACATGAAACCAATGGTTATCAACTTTTCTCTTTTTTACACTAGGGAAAGTAATGTAAGATATGCTGAGAATGAAGATAGGTTAGATGTGACAAATTGGCGTGAAACTAACACCAAGATATGTTAAGAATAGCATCTAAAAGGATGATACATATATGTGTCATGTCACATAAGTGGACAAAATTCTGTATATCAAGTGGAAAGATGATGGAATCCACAGCAGATTATCTAAAACATCACGTCTGCAGTTCATCAGATTGCATTCATACAATTAAATACGACGATTTCTAATATTTAGTCTGTTGGATGGTTGTGATTTATAAAGTAACTGTGATATTAACATAACAAGACCAGTTAAAAGAATATGATTAATTCCATTATAGTTAACCTTCATACTGGTTTACAGGGTCATTATTCAGGAAATTAACCAAAGAGTTAATTTAAAGAAGTCATAAGAAATTATATGTTCTTCAATCATGTGACCAAAAAATGTCTGTATATGAACAAACAAACAAAAAACATACAAATAATTGCATTCATCCCCCAAATACAAACAAGAGATCACAAAAAGGTCTGCAATAAGAGCAAGAAGAAGACATCCTTTCACATATATACTAAGTTACAGCATCTCATTGCAAGCTCTTATAACAGACACAGCAACTACATTAATCTAGCCCTTGTGCAATAACAAAACGGAGAATCCTACAACAAATGAAAAGATCAACAAATTTCTTACGTTGACAACTTGCATCATTTTGTCTTAACTGAAGTTGTTGCTTCAAGTGAACAGACCATCATACTGAAACTCCTTGTCAATGTAACTGAAAAACACCAAGCATAAACAAGGCAAGGAATTCTTTGTAGTTCAGTCATTGGATGTGACCAATCTGTCCAACGCGTCTGAGATATGCCTCATGGTAGGTCTCCGTTCAGGACTGCTGTGAACACAAGCCATTGCAATCTTTAGAACTGCAATAATCTCTTCCTCTTTGTCAGCATCTGGAGCTAAAAACGGGTCTAAAACATCTGCAAGTGGCTTCTTCTCTTCAATGCAGAACTGAATCCAGTGAACGAGATCCATTTCTGAGGATCCCACATGGACAACTGGTGTTCTTCCGGTGATCATTTCTAGTAGGATGACCCCGTATGAGTATATATCCCATTTCTGTGATGGTTTCACTACTTTGAATGCTTCAGGAGCCTGATAATAAGACCCCAAGTTACTTGATGAATTAGTTGTAGTAACTTCTGATGATACACTCTTCTGTTGTCTCTCTTGTGGTTTCTCAGCAGGCATTCGGTTTGATTGCAGTGTTGGGGAGCCACCGGCAATATTAGCAAGCCGTCCAAGTCCGAAGTCAGATATGTGTGGTTCCATGTTCGGTCCGAGCAGAATATTGCTTGGCTTCAAATCTCCATGGACATATTTTTTGGGGCTAAATTCATGCAGATACACCAGGCCTTTTGCAATGCCTTTAATGATTTTCATCCGAACTGACCATGACAGTGGTGTGAATGATACCATTCCTGGCCTTCCTGATGACATTAAAAAACAAATGAAGCAATCAAAACAGTATTTATGCATAGACCAACAACCAAAACCTTATCTACAAAACAAAAAATAGTAATCATTAATTGTATCAGCAAGAGAGTTTAGCAAAACATACCATGAAGTGCATTGGCCAGGCTTCCATTAGGTATGTAATCATAGATGAGCAGTTTCTCATCAACAGACCAGTAATAGGCTCTGAGAGTTACAATATTTGGATGCCTTAGCTTTCCGATTGCTTCTACTTCAGTTTGGAACTCCTTAAACCTTTGAGAGCCACCTTCACCCAATCTTCTCACAGCTAAGGTTAATCCATCTTCAAGTACAACCTTGTAGACGATCCCGATTCCACTCTTTCCAAGAACAAAAGCCGATGCCTTAAGCAGCTCATCCAAATCGAAAGCAACTTGTGAATCAAGTGGCACAAGATCGTACTGCTCCACATTCTCCGATAGAGTCTCTGATTCGTCTTTCCTGAAGCAAAAACACTCTTTCCTTCTCTTCCCTCCTTTCTCAAAACCATAACCGTTCTCATCCTTACTCTTGCTACACGGACACACCTTCGAATAACAATACGAAAACAACAACCCAACAAGGCAAATTCCAATTACATCACTCACTACGATAGCAACTACAGCACTCTTACTCAGACCTCTTCCCTTCTGACCTTTCCCACCCTCATCCTCTGAACTCTCCGCGGGCGGGTAATTACTAGGCAGAAATGGATATGAGGAAGGTGAATTCGCTCCTGGGACATCAGAAGAACAAGGGTTCTTCAATGGAGGACCACAGAGGCCAGGATTCCCAATAAATGCAGTTGGTCCTCTATTCATTAGAGCACCATTTTGGGGTATTGGTCCACTCAAATTGTTATAAGTTAGATCAATATACACCTTCTCAGGAAGATTTCCTAGACTAGCAGGAATTGAACCAGTGAAAAGATTATGAGACAAATCAACAGTTCCTTGCAGGCTAGATAAATTCCCCATGTTACTAGGAACTGAACCATTGAATTTATTGAATGAAAGATCAAGTTTCTCAAGTGAAACCAAACCAGTACCAAAGTCATCTGGCAACGGACCAGTGAAATTATTCTGACTAAGATCAAGAGTTTTCAGTCTTTTACACTGCACAATTGACGTTGGCAATGACCCATTAAAGAAATTCTGAGACAAATCCAGAGTTTGAAGATACTTGAGCTTGCCAATCTCATTTGGCAAAGAACCAGAGAAGGAATTCCCATAAAGGACCAAACTTTGTAGTCCCTGAGCTTGAAGGAGCTCAACAGGCAAGCTCCCAAAAAGCTTGTTGTTCCTTAAATTGACATGGCGAAGATCAGAGAGAGAGCCTAGAGAAGAAGGAAGAAACCCAAAAAGTTTCTTCTTTGGAATGCTAACAGAGACAACACTCTGGTCCTTGCATGTGACTCCATTCCATGAACAAGGGTTCTCATCGGAGGAGTTCCAGTTGCTCAAGGACCCATCTGGGTCCTCATAAATGGACTGCTTGAGTGAAAGAAGAGCATAGCCCTCACCATTCAAAGAGTCCACAAGGACATTACAGTTGAAGAGAAGAAGAAAAACCAAGGAGAGCAAAGCGTGCATATTTTTCAACCACCAAAAAAAAAAAAAAAAGTGACCGTTGGAGAGAAATTGAGTGAAAAATGTACAAAGTTGAGAAGAAAGAACTCACCTTTTTGCACCAGAAAAACAGGTGATGATGGGCTGTATAGAGAGAGAGAAAGAGAGAGAGAGAGAGAGAGCTTGAAGAGAGTAACAATGGAGGTCACTGAGAGAGAAAGAGAAAGTGAATGTGTGAAAGCTGTTAAAGTGATGTAGAAGAGAGAGAGAGAGAGAGAGGGTCAGCTCAGCTCAGCTAGCAAGGCGTTGCATTGGAAAAATAGATAATTTTGTTAAAAATGGAAATTGAGAAAAAAAAAGAAGGTTGGTGAGACGAGAATCTATACATACACATATAAACAACGACAAGCAATTTCTCGTGGTATTTTGGTGAGAATATGATCGGGTGGAGGCATCTTTCTGGCTGCTACAATGGGACTCTTCTAAATCGCTTTTTTTTTTTGAAAGGGACTCTTCTAATTAGTGGTGGAAGATGGTTTGATTGTTTAGATGATTTATTAAAAAGCAAGCTTACCTCCATCACTTGGGATTGATACACTGATGGCTCCTTTACTAATTCGGGAATGAAATAAAAGAAGATTAAATTTCCAAAGAAAAAGAATAAAAAAACAAAGAACGTGATTCTTTAGATAAGATAAAGAAATCAAATTACATTTTCTTGTCTTCTTAAGAATTCCTAATTAGTGTTGACGATCGGAATCGGTCAACACCCGGGGGGTCGGAACCTCGTCTGCGGAACGATTTGTACGGGGCCGGCGATGAAGACCGTGCCGAGCCGGGGGTGAAGACCACGCCGGACAACCCCTTTTGACCTTTTGAGGTCGCGTCCGGAGTTGAACTCGTAACCTCTTATAAGGTTTTTGAGTGCACAACTCCTATCACTAAGCTGACTCAGCTTGGTGGTAGGAGTTGTGCACTCAAAAACCTTATAAGAGGTTACGAGTTCAACTCCGGACGCGACCCAGACTCAGTTTGGTGGTAGGAGTTGTGCACTCAAAAACCTTATAAGAGATTACGAGTTCAACTCCGGACGCGACCCAGTGAGAGGCCAAAAGGGGTTGCCCAAGGTAGTCTTTACCCCAGGCTCGGAGCGGTCTTCACCGCGGACCCGTACAAATCATTCCGTAGGCGTGGTTCCGACCCCCCGGGTGTTGACCGATTCCGATCGTCAACAATTAGTAAATCTGTTCTAACTACCAATAGCATTAATATCCTAATTTTATGTAAGTTTGCTATTCGGTACATCATACATGTCAATAAGAATTTATTCTATGTAAAATACACTAAAAATGAGACATAAATTAACACGAATTAGAATACATTATGTTTTGTTGTAATTTAACAAAAAATCATCGCACAAAATGATTGATTATAAGAAATTATCAACACACCTTTTTCTTTGTGCAACTTAGTGTTGGTTTGTATTTGGGATCATAATTTTAAGTCATATTCATCTTTCTTAATTGTTAAGGTATAATAGTTAAAAGAAAAAATAAAATATTTTTAATAACACAACAATACGTTTTATACATTCTTTAAAAATGTTATTGATATTAATCTTTTGTTTCTATTTCATTAATTAATTTTACATAAATTGTTATATTTAGCATTATCATCCAATGTAAACTAAAATTAACAATTGAAAAGCAAAATGTAGGTCACAATATTGAAAGGAGGGACATCCACTAACTTATGGATGAATGGGAGCCTTGATTAAGTTATTTAAGGGAGGAGCCTAAAAAGCATCTAACGGCCAGGATTGCAAAAATATAAACAGCATAAGATGAAATGGAGTGTGATGATGATCCCACATTAGCTCTCAACCGTTAAGGAGACATTGCTATGATTACGGTCATTTTTGGTGCCTCCCAAGCTTGAGTTCTTCTATCATAAATAACTGTAAATCATTGAAAAACAAGTCTTAGAAATAGAAATTTCCATTTTATGGAATCTTGACTGTTCTTCGTCAGACCAGACCAACATGCCAGATTTGACCTAAAAGTTTATTAGCATCACACTTAGAGCATCTCCAATGCTAATATGGATTATTTTTCACAATCCATTGTCATGTCATCAATGTCTAAAGAATTGTTTCCTACATGGCATTGAATAGCAATTGATAGGCAGTGAAATTATAAAATGTCATCCAATGCTTTCATTCAAAATTCATATTTTGCTGAGGTGTTATTTTTTTTTCATTTTTTTTAAACCCTCCCAAAAAAAAAGTCAACTCTTAATAAAAAATAAACCAATTGCATATTTTGCTTTCATTCAAAATTAATGTTTTGCTGAGTTGGCTGTCAAAGAGACTCTCTGAAAATAGAGGGTCATATTGCAATGTTGATTCTTTTTTTTTTGCCAACTCAGCTTCATAGTGAATGCAAACAGTTGCATTGGAGAAGCATATTTTGAGTCAATATCTATCTATCCTATGTGGACTTCAATTTTTTCATAATTCATTGACCCATTGGAGATGCTCTTAATTCCGCGGTCCTAATTTTTTCTATCAGCTAATTAGTGGGTCTTAAATACAGCAAAGTCTGGGGAGCTGTTACACCTTGATTATAGAAATATTATAGAAATGTAGTAGTGTTATCTTGTGCCCTTAGAGCAAATATTAGAGCAAATCATGAAAAAGCATTTTGATAAACGGAAACAACGTTTATTGTTTATGACACTTATCTCCTGTATTAATGGCTTGACTTGAGTAAAAATAAAAAAAAAAATAATAAAATAAAATAATAAGAAAGTAAATGAAGAAAACTAAAGACCTTCGTTTTATTACGCGCGAATCAGATGCAGAGAGTTTCTCTTTAAAATCAACCCCCCCCCCTCTCTCTCTCTCTCTCTCTCTAAACTCTCAACTTCATTGATTGTCTTCAACCCTTGAAGGTTGCATGCAAGGAAAGGGGTTATATAATACAAAAAACTAATATGTTACATATTCCGTACAATTTATCTCTCTTGAAAATTGAATACTTTTTTTTTGTTTTATGGTGGGTTATTATATTCTATGCAAATTTGATTAAACTGAACACACCTTAATATGACTGAATTGAATAAATCTTTTTGAATGTATTTAGATTTTATTGAATTTCATACAAATTTGACTGAATTGAATATATTTGATTTTATTGAATTCCATACAAATCTGATTTCATTTAATATACCTAAATTTTATTAGATTTCATATAAATTTAAATAAATTGAATACATTTTTTTTAACGGTGGGTTATTAGATTTCATACAAATCCAACTAAATTGAATACACATTTTTTTTATTGGGGGGAGGAGGGGGTTGGAACTTAAACCTTTAACTTCTTAGAATCAAGAGAAGTACTCAATTACCTATACTAAGGGATGGCATGCTTAAATTTTATCGGATTCCAAATAAGTATGAATTTAATACATCTAGATTTTAACATATTTGAATATAAAATTTTGATTAATTATATCTAAATTTCAATGAAATTGATTTAAATATAGATTAAATAAATTTAAACTTTTAAAATTCTTTAAATTCTAATGAAATTTTAACTTATATACACCTTCTAAAACACTTTTCTACATTGTGGATGGAAATACCATGCAATTTTATTAGTAAAGACATGATTTAATATATCCACGACTATGTTGGGACCATATCCAGTTGTTTAGTAATTGAAGAAAGTTCATATAAATAAATTAACAAAAAAAAATCAAGTCGGTAAATTTAATTTGACACCCCACCTAGCTAAACTATACAAATTAAAATCAAATGATTGAGTTGATTCACATAAAACCGTTATAATAATTTTGATAAATATTTTAATGAAATATAAATAAATATTTTTTTTGGAATAATAATCACTTTCTTTTGAACTTTTTTTTTTTTTTTTTAAGCTACTTTTGTTTGAACTACTAATAATCACAGTACCTAATGAAATAAAAATACTTCGTCGTAAAGAAAATTCCAAGTACATATCACATGATCATTGTAAGTTCTCCCGATATGATAAGTAAGACGAGAATTTAAGGGTAAATTGACATGTGAAGTATTGAAGTAACCGTTTGTCAGGGTGGGACCGAGAAGTGAACCCCACTCTAGACTTTATCGCTTTATAGGCTCGAAGAAAAGGATTCGCTTTTCGCAATAGGGGCGTGTTTGCAAATAAAATATAAAGAGAAGGAAACAAACATAAAATTAAAGAAGTTGAGGGATTACGTGGGTTTTGGTGCTACATATGACAAAGTAGTTCAACTATTTCTGTTGGTCTCCGCTCCTCTCTCCACTCTCGGCTCTCGAAACATACAGTCAACTGTCTATACACATTCTAGAAAGACCAACCTGTCTTTTTTTTTAATTATTTCTTCACATTTTTTAAAATTAAATGTACTGTGTACTTATATTAATTAATTATAATTTTCCAAAGTAATTTTTTATTATTTTATTTTTTAAATGTTTTTTTATTAAAAATATTGCTTGATATTATTGGATTTTGTTCACTTATGTCATCCAAAAAGATTTGCGCGAGGGGAAATTCATGAGAACAAGACTTCTATCCTAAAAATAAAAAAATAAAATTACTATGTAATTTTTTTTAATTTATATTGGTATATGTTGACGCCATAATTTGAGAACGAAAAAGTTAAAAATCAATTTACTTCGTTGTAGAGTTGACATATATATTTTAAAATAGCCGAGTTGATATTTTCTTCCGAAAATTTGATGTAGAGCCACTGTCGGACAGTAAAACTAGTTATATTGATTAATCATTTAGATATTGAACTTTCCTTGACTGACGTAATCAACCAACTATCCAATTAGGCTGATTGATAATCTTGATATGGAGTATCAATCGATCGATCATACGAATCATCAAACTATATCGATCATGTTGAATTGAATTGTTTATATGAAAATCAATGAATATGTTAGAAGTAGCTACTATGTCACACACTTTAATGGTAAATCAATACTTAATAAAAGAAAATCTAGAGAGAGAGCGGAAAAAAAAAAAAAAAAAAAAAACCTTTAGCATAAATTTAGCTCTTCTATAAATTTATAGCGAATATGGCGTGTTGAAATGGTCGTTTGACATTTTCGTACCTAATGTTAAATGATTGTAAGGTGAGGTCTTTTATCTTCCTTCCCGTGTTATGTAAAAGTCGCTTAATATGGTAACTTACAATAAATGAGAAGAGACCATGGTTAAGAATCCTAAGAGCTTCCACCTTAGTTAGTCAATGATACTTACAATACTTGTCCGATAGAGCTCATATGTGTTGGTCATAAAAGGTGAGAATCGTGACATTCTTGGGCAAGTGACCAAAGGTCCTTACATTTGTTGGCCGACCAAGAGCAAGTATTCTATCACTCTAATGCGAATCATGGCCATCTTGGCCAAGCGATCTCTGTTAAGCGTCCGAGAACATTATGTATTTGAGATATAATTTATTTAAGAAAGTATAAAAATGATGACATGACTTTTATGTTCATTTTTAGGCGCAACAGTGTAAATTTTCAATAACTCTGGTGTCAACATTTTCTTTATCATTATTTTAAATTTCATGAACTTCATTGAGACGTCATCTAACTACGAATGAATTATCAAAAACAATTTAAAATTCATTCAAGCTCTAAATGAAAATATGATGACTCTACTATGGGTTAATGTTAAATACATTATAACTTTTTAAGATCATCTAATTATATAACTATTTATATGACTTGATGACAACGAACATTTATTTAGGAATCATTAGATTGCAAATGATATTTTATATTAAAAAAAAAAAAAGACACAACAACAACAACAAAAGCATGTAGTTGTGAATATTAAAAATTGAGTTGCATTTAATTACAAAAAACTCAAGACTGCAAGACTACAGCTACACATTGTCTTGCTACTCATTATTAGGCTTATAAGTGAGCCACGGTCGCATACGTTGGTAATATGTTTAGGACCACGTATATGGAGGGCTATCCCTTTTTGCCTTTTATATATATATATATATATATATATATATATATATATATGTATGTATATCATTGTGAACTTGGGTCACCACGATGACCATTTGTTCATGTAAGGTTTGATTTTATCCTTGAAATAGTGTGACGAAGGTTAGCGCCCCTTGAATCATAAGTCTAGGATAGAGTAGAGCAGAGTATAGAACGAAATGTGGTTCCTTAAACTACAAATAAATGGACAAGATGACGTTCCCATGAATTAAACCAAAGATCTATAGGTATTTTAGTTCTTTAAACCTAGTACAACCAATGTTGCCACCTTACTCATTTATTTGTGGCTTAAGGAATCAGATTATGTTTTACAATCTATTATGTTTTGTCCTAGATCTATGGTTCAAGTGGGGTCAATCTCTTTTACATGCATTCGGGGGCTAGATCAAAACCCACATAGGTAAATGGTCATCGTGGTGACCTAATAGTGATCGTTGGTCACCACGATGACCATTTGTCTACTGAGGGTTTTTGGCCTTGCCTCGAAAGAGTGTGGTTAAGGTTGGCCCTCCTAAAACCACAGAATTAATGTAGAGCTAAACAGATTGTAGAGTAGAGTTTAGAGTAGAGTGTGGTAGAGATGCATCTTCTTTAAACCATAAATAAACAAGTAAGGTGACATTCTTAAGGCTTGAACAAAAAACTTACAGATATTTTTATCGTAAACCTGGTATCATCAAGACAACTTGATTAAATGGTTGTACATTTATTTATTTATTCATTTTCATATTTATGATATAGGTTGAATTCGAATTTTTACTTATTAAGTTTCAAAGTATGAAGATGCATTTTTTCTATATTGTGGAAGTTATTATTTAGGTTGCGCTTGTGGCATTAATAATTGAATCGATTAATATTTATTTAAATATTATTCCTCAGCTTCAGTGATGTGCATGTGAGTGTGTGAGTCTATGATAGGCATATTATTGGGTTAATATCGTCTTGTAAATGAAAAAATCTATGAACATTTTAACCAAATCTTAAAGAAAAATTCTTCAAATTTATATATAAACTTAAAACAACTAATTGTTTCTTAACCATATTTGATTTTAAACAATTCTTATGCATGATTACAATAAATATGAAGTTCATTTGAAATTTATCTAAATTTAATTGTTATCATATATAAATAATTATGATAGTCTTTATCAAATATAAACGTCCACTCTGACTTTTCATGCATGCCTGAATCACAAAATAAAGTTATACCCCAGTTATGCAACTAATTATTTAATTTACATAAAATTGTTCAGATTACAAAATCGAACAAAAATGTTCCGGCCATCCTTACATCGTGATTTATATGATTTGTAGATAATTGTCGGTTGCTCTTTCGAGGTTACTGTGCTTCTGGCCTGCACCCATCTTGCTGCTCTCTATAGACCCAAAATTTCATTCCATGGAGCCCACTTTAATAATTAAATGGAAGAGAAATCTATCCCTCCAATTCATTTAGCTTTACAGCTGAATATGAATACTAAAACACAGCTTTCTTTTTCGGCTTTTTGTCAACCCATCTGTATTTGTCACGCAAACACCATAACACTTGAACAATAAAGACGTTGTTGGCAGAAGAATTTTCGTGGGAACACAGACATGTATTATTATGAGAATTGCCAAGTCACCAACCTCTCATTATTACAACCCGCTTTTAAATTAAATACTTTTATAAATTATAAAAATAAATGACATTCTTTGTAAGAATAGTTATATCATGTTTAGATACATCCTTACAAAATTTAGAGTACATTGATAGTCATACCAACAAAGAAGTTAATGGAAATCCTCTGAATTTCTTAATAAAAAGGTATTTGAAATATTTTATTGGAAGAGGTTTGATAGAAAAAAGAAAATAAAGTATTGTGCGGGTTTCTTTTTGGTTAAGAGAGTTGTTAAGAAGCTAGGTTTCTTACCGTTACTGACTTACTAAAAGTATATATATTTCTTAACATGTTATATATATTTCTTCTAAACAAAGCTCTCTCCGTCTATATACAATTTTTATGGTTAATGCATAATAACCTTTAAATTGTTAGAACCATTGATCTTAGACATTCATTGTGTTTAAATTAACATAGAAAAAATAAACGTTTTTAAAAGAAAAAAATACAATGAATTTTGATATCAGTGTGTCATAACTTAATAATTTTAACAATTTAAAAATGAGCATATATAGAAGTTTTGTATATTAGAGCTTCTATAATCAGTACATCCTAACTTTTAAATAATTAGAATTATTAATCTCGATCATTTATTGCATTCTCTTCCTTTAAAACATGTAATTTTTAGGAATGATTTTTATTAAAACTAACAATTTTTATTAAGCCCTGACCTTATAAGCACCTTATTAGTCCCGTCATTGGCTACATATCCACAAATAGCTCAAGTAGTTAATAGATTTTTTTTTTTAACATCCTTGATCATGGTTTGAATCTCATCATACCTATTTACTAATATGTATAGAGAGTTTTTTTTTTTTTTAATTATTGTAGAAGTAGATTTTTTCCTATATTATAAGAAGTCAATTTTCAATTCTCACATAATATTTAATCTCGATAAATCTTGATTAATGTTTGGTAGTAGTAGATTTCTGACTACATTCTGTTTATGTATATTGAAAATTGTAACTGAAATTTTGTTATTTCTTATATTGTCTAATTTCCAATGATAGTTTCAGTGATAAAATAAACTATTCTGTTGATGTAATTTTTTTTTTCATTTCATATTATTTTATTTATAAATATATTACCAATCTATTTGATAATTATAAAAAGATATAATTATAATATAACTCTTAATTGAATAGTTGTGTATTGTTATTTGTGGAAAGACATCTCTTTATGCTAACAATATATACTTGGTTATCAATTAAAAAATAATAATAATACTTGGTTGTCGATAAATTTCGATAAATATTTTATCCCATTCATTATTGAGTTAGAGATAAAAGTAGAATTATGATTATAAGCAATCAATCATCACACATACTATCAGGGGCTATGGTTGAGAAAATATATCATGAAGCGATGATTCCATAAAATAAAATAAAGAGTGAAGTCATGGGTCCTAAAGCGAGAGCAACTACAGCAGGTGGGCCTCCTTTGGGCCCTAAGTGAACCATAATTAGAGGCAGACTCCAGTTTAGCTTTATGGACAAGTCGCTCCCTCCGGGTCCATTGCTGGGACGGTCCACTCGTGCCTTGTGCCCAACAAGTTGAATGGACGTTTTAGATTCATTTTCAAAAACACAAAATGATTATAAATAAATGGAAGAACTTCATTTTAATATCTATATTTTATAATTAAATGAGAAAACTTCATTTTAGTATCTATATTTTCAAAAAACTTCTCTTTTTTAATTACACATATGGTTATACTGCTCATGGTCTCTTATGTTTCAAATATACATCATTTAAATCTTTCTAACCACAATCTTAACAATTAATGGTAATGGAATATGCATTTTGACTATTTTATCCTTAATCTAAAATTACTAACTAATCCTTTATAAAAATTAATAAAATGAAAAGAATCTTTATATCTCCACTGTCCATCAAGTTATGATGGATGGTAGGGATTTAATTTAAAAATAAAAAATATATTTAAAAATTAAAAAATAAACTTTAGAAATTATGAAAAAATGAAGTCTCTACTGTTCATTGCAATTATGGACGGTAAAGATTTTGTGTAAACAAATAAAAAAATAGAACTTTCCAAAAAAAAAAATTACATAGATCTTTAAGGTTCGAACATGTATCTTTAACAAGTTCAAACCCAAATCTTCAATGGTTGAAGATCTAAGTTCGAACCCAGATCTTTAACCTTTGAAAATCTATGTAGATCTTCAACTTTTTTTTTTTTTTTTTGAAATAAATCTTCAACTTTTTTCATATAAAAATTTGGATAAAAAAGGGGAACCTAGTTGAAAATCTGGGTAAGATTTAGATTCAAATTTAGATATTTAAGTTAAAAATCTAGGTTCTTGAATCTAGATCTTTACTTTGGGTTCGAATACAAATGGAACCTTAACATCAAAACCCAGATGGAACCCAAAAGTCAAAACCCTACTTTTTCATATGCCATCCCCCACCTCTTCTCCCACCAAAACCTCACCTCCAAATCCTTCACTTAAAACACACCTCCACTTATTGCCACCTCACCACTCTCTTCTTTACCTTTCATGTGAGAATCCTTAAACCAACGCAACTTTTGCTTCGGGACACTTTCTTCGTCTCTCTCTTCACAACATGTCATTTTACATCTCAAGCAGGAGTACACCTCTTCTTCAACGTCCCTAGCTTCTTCGTGTCTCTTCGTCTTCTCAAAGCCAAAGCCATAGCCATATCTCCTTTGACACGTGTAGAGGTTCAAAAATCTAGATTCAAAGCTCGAATCTAGATCTTTATTTGGGTTTGAAGCTCAAACCCAAATCTTTGTTTGGATTTTGGGTGGTTCGAGCTTTAAAACCAACAAGTAATAGAAATGGAGTTTCGACCTCTATTTCTACCATAACAATCCAAAAATAGAGGCTGGTCTCCATCTCCGCACCACCATGGAGCCCCCCCCCCCTTTCAAAAATCTGGGTTCTCGAACCTAGATTTGTCCTTTTTTTTTTGGATTTTCTTTTAATTTCTCTTTTTTTGTCTTTTAATTTTAATTTTAAGTTTTTATTTTTCTTCCATATGACACCTGTATATTTGCCTAATATAAGTTTGCAATGACGAAAATAACTCCATCTATGTAATGTTTGATTCACATTTGACCAATGTTAGAAACTAAACTGATTTATTTTTGAAACATAAAAGATCATGGAGCACATAAATACATTCGTAGTTAAAAAGAGAAGTTTTTTTATAAGTATAGAGATAAAAATGAAATTCTCCATAAAATTAATACACTTAAGAAGAAAAGATTATAAATATGTTTGGCTAATTATTTCCTAAAATATATTTTTGAAAAGAAACTGTCATTTTTCACGTATCAAAATATGAGAGTGAAAAATAACATATATATAATTTTTTTATATATAGGAATTCTAAAGTATTCAAAACAAAATTGACCGTTAATTATTAATGAGACTAGAGGATTGGAGTTGAGAAATCAGAGGGAGAAAGGCGAGGAGAGAAGAGAGAGAGAGAGAGGGGGAAGAGAGAGGCACTAGGGAAGAAGAAGACAACAAGATCAAGAACGGGAGAAGAGAGGGAGAAAGAGGAGATGAGAAAGCAAACCAGAGAATGAGAGAAGAGAGAGTGATCTGTGAAAGAAGAAGAGACAGACCCAAGAAGGGAGCAGAGGGAGACTGCTAAACAATTTCAAGCTTTATAGCAAGTCAAGAAAAAAGGAGAAGATATGAATTCTTCCATACATGTAAAAATGAGAAAACAAAAGGTTATATACAAAGCTAAAGAGTTAAATACACAATACCCCAATTAACATTTAAACATAGAATTTGTAGAAAACAACACTTAAAACAATAAAAATCTGGAGGAAAACAACATTGAAGCAAAAAAAATCTGTAGAAAAACAACAAAAGTTTTATTTACAGCATCAAAGAGTTAAATACACAATACCTCAATTAACATTTAAACATCAAATTTGTAGAAAACAACAATTAAAACAATAAAAATCTGGAGGAAAACAACATTGAAGCAAAAAAATCTTTAGAAAAACAACATTTAAACCTGAAAATGCATAGAAGACAGCATTGAAACAGAAAACTGCATAAAAACAGCGTTTAAACATCAAATCTACAAACAAAAAAATATACATTTAACCAACAAAACCTACATAAAAATAGCTTTTAAACATAAAATCTGTAGAAAATAATATCTAAACAACAAAATCTGCAAATTAAAAAAACCCCAGATCTCAAATTCTAATGAAAACAGTTAAATTGTTCAACATAAAATATGTAGATAAAACATCATGTAAATATAAATATGCAAATAAGCTGCATTCCTTTTTTTGAGGGCAAAAAAAAAAAAAAACAGCAAGTATATCCCATCCCTGCATGTAAACATTTCCAATGCCCGAACTGCAACTGCTAAAAACATCCACAAAAATTCGCAATGATGGAAACAAACGTCCACCTAAAAATGCCACAAACATCTAATAAAAAGAACACTTACACATTTTACCTTTTTTTTTTTTTTTTTTTTTTTTTTCATTTATTGTTTACTCAATAAATAATTTTTATCGACTTCTAAAAAATGCCAAGCCTCATAATCCCGTTATGTCGAATAGTAGGTTATTAGCTCTGATACTGTTATGTTGAACTAGTTATTGATTGATGGAAAAACTAATTTGATTTATTAATGAAATATTGAAATTTAGAAGATCTAATACATATGTCATGTACAAATATTATATATTTTGTGATAGGTAAAGCATCAAAGTTTAAATCCCTCATTAATATTTTTATCATAAACCCAAATTTTGGCTTCTGACACCATTCTAACGGAAATTTATCCACATAATTAAAATCTCCATCCACACTTTTTTTATGTTTTTAAGCCATTTTGGTGTACACAAAATAAGTAAGGTAGAGTTTATCCTATAAAGCTTCCTTCTCTATCCTATTATTAGATTACATAAACCCTTGAAAGACACCAATTTGTTCCAGCAGATCATCATTGTGATGAATGATCAAAACCGAATAACATGAGACTAGCAATTCCATCAGATTCCATTAAGCATGACATGAGAGTTCTGACTGTGGATTGCTATGTTAATTACTTTTCATGAATGTAATTCATATTCGTACACCTCAAGCGATATTGTTAAATCAGTAGTTACATATTAGTAAGTGTTAAACCATCTAAATATTAGTTAAAATTAATTTTGTAGTCATATAATTATCTTTTTGTTTTTTGGGTGGAGAATATTCATATAATTATCTTAGTATTCAAAATATAAAGCACAAAATTTAAACGAGGTTGAATGATTAAAAAAAGAAAAAATTTTGGAAAAATCCAACAACTTAAAAGAGAATGACATAAATATATTTGGATGATAACACGAAAACTAGAAGAGTCAAAATGTAATTTAAAAAAAAAAAATGTTTAAGATGTATAAGGCTTTCAAATCGTTGAAAAAAACAATTTTAATTACAATAGTGATAAATGAAAAACTAAGTAAAACTCACTGTAAAGCAATCTCTCTACTCAAGCTTGAGACTGCCACAGTAACTCTAATCAAAATGTCAACCGTGAAAAATAATGGTGAATAGAAACACATCGAGTACCTCACTACCACTGCCACCTTCGACAACAACAATTGTAGAACATAGACAATAAATCCAAATATACAACACCTACAACAAACAATTGCAGAACCGACAGCAACAGTTGCAGAACATAGAGTATAAATACAACTATAAACTACCAACAACAACTGCTGAACCACCAACAACGGCAACGACACCCAATAGTGACAACAAGCCAGATCATGTACAAGCTGTCACTAGTGATCTATTAGTTCCCTTCAGGCTAGAATTTAATACTGGCGAGCGATTAAGCAGTTGTATACCGTGTTTCTTCAACAACAATACCCACCCAAGCTAAGCTGGCTCCTGCTTGGATGGTTGCCTGAGGAGATAGCAAGGAGGAGAGTCAGGATCTCGATTTTAGGGGGCTAAAAGAAGATTTTAATTTTTTAGTTAACACAAATCAAATTTCTAATATTTGAAAAATAAGTTATTAAAATTAAATTTAAATAGTATAAAAAATTAATGTATATACATATACATATATATATTTATATAACATCTTTTTTTTTTAAAGAAAAAAAAGGTATGTAAGGTATTCATTAATTTTAAGGAAATATTAATTCTGCATTGAGAATGTAAAATAAAACTTTCTACAAAATTATTATTAATATTTGTAATTATCATAGATAAAAGCTAAAAGATATAGTTTAAAAAAAAATTGTATATAGATAAATATAAAATTATGATAAGATAATTAACAATGAAATGTGAGTATTAGGTCAAAGGTTCAATTTATTCATATCTTAAAACATAAGATATGAGTAGTTTTTAGTGAATTTAAAACTCTCTCCCACCATAATATATATAATTATTTATAAATTAGATCTCTTGATACAAGTAAATATATATAATTAATATACAATTAAATTTAGTAGTTATTATTACATCCAAAAGTTTAAGCTGATAGGAAATAGTCCAACTATAATATTTAAAATTTAAAGTTATAATAAATTAATATGCTTCTATTTATGACTTTAGGTTATATATATTAACACACTTTTTTACGTGCAATGTGAATAGGTAACAGATGGTGAACATATGCTAAACACTCCCTACCATATAATATGTATAATAAGAAGATTTTTAAATAAAAGAGAGAGAGAGTTTGAACGGGATATCTTCAAGCTCTGATACCATATTAGTTACAATCAAATCTAAAAGCTTAAATAGATAGGAAATGATTTAATTATAGTATTTAAGATTTGAGGTTATGATACATTAATATATCGCTATTTAAGAATTAAGGTTATGATGCGTTAACAAAATTAAAGAAAACATTTGTAAATTTTCATGAGGGGGAGGGGGAGGGTGGAAAGCGGGGGCACATGGCCCTTGTGAGCCCCCTTTACCTCCACCTCCACCTCCAGGGATAGCTACATAAAGCCTGCAAACGAGGTGTCTATAAGGTCAAAACAAAAAAAAAACAAATAAATAAATAAATAAAACTTTGATATTCGTTTGTCCAAATATGAATTTTTCGGTTTCTTTGGCTTTAGATCTACTGTATTTCAAACATGTTATAGAGTTGTTTTGTTCAACTTTGATCTATATTTATCAAATATGATAATATTATTATATGAAATAATAAGTTTAGAAAACTAGCTCCATGACGAAGAATCGCCTTGACAATTCCCATGCCATCCATTTCTATTAAGCAATTACTAGCTTTTTCTAGTAGAGCAAACCTTAACTTGCACTTTGAATGGTAACCTTTCATTATTGTTTTGCAGCTTGTAGTTTGAGGATTGAGTTGAATATATAGAAGATTTTGCCAAAATCAAAACCTAATGAAATGTTGAGCAATCTTGTCACGTGGTTTGATATTGTTATAATTTTGTCACATGATTTTGAAGGAATGTGAAGAGTAATGACAACTTCTGTTACATACTTGTTATGTGATTATGATTAACTATGAAAAGTAACGCTAATATTTTATTTTGTAGAAATAAAGAGTAATGCTAGTTTTGGTAACATATTTGTCATGTGATTTCATTAAAGTATGAAAAGTAATGCTAATTTTTTATTTTTCATGTGATTTTGCAAGAATGTGAAGAGTAATGTGAGTTTCATTTACGTAATTGTCATGTGATTTTGGTGAAGTGTGAAAAAATGTTAATATTTTATTTTGCAAAAATGAAGAATAATGCCTATTTTGGTAATATACTTCTTATGTGATTTAAATGAAACGTGAAAGTAATGCTAATTTTTTATTTAGTAACGCTAGTTTGGTTACATTCTTGTTATATGATTTTGGTGAAGTGTGAAAGTAACGCTAATATTTTATTGGGGAAAAATCATTTTAGTCTCTAATTTTTGGGAAAAGATCAAATTTTTAACTATGTTTCAAAAAAGGATAAAATGGACCCTAACATTTCGAAAAAGTGTCAAATTAGTCATTCTCGTTAGTCAACTAACGGTCAAACTTAACGGATGACATGATGTACAATGGTAATTTTATCATTTTAGGGATTAAAATGATCTAAAAAAAAAATTAAGAAAACAGTTTAAGGGTTCAGATAATTTTAATTCCTAAAATGATAAAATTACCCTTATACATCATGTCATCCGTTAAGTTTGACCGTTAGTTGACTAACGAGAAGGACTAATTTGACACTTTTTCGAAATGTTAGGGTCCATTTTGTCATTTTTTGAAACATAATTAAAAATTTAATTATTTCCCAAAAATTAGGGACTAAAATAATCTTTTTCATATTTTATTTTGTAGAAATGAAATGACAACCTATTGTACAAACTTTGCTTTATATATATATATTTGTGTTTGTTTTAGAAAAATTAAATGAGAACTTAGCCTAAAATAAAATTACTAATAAAAACAAATAAAATTAATTTGACAGTAAATCACAACATGTCCTACTCTCTTTTACCCACCTTATCTTTCATCTTAATATTTATTATATTATATATTATTTTGGAGGAATTAAATGACATGTTATCCTAAAATAAAATTACTAATAAGAAAAAATAAAATTAATTAACAATAAATCATAGGGAAAACTTCATTTTAATTTTCAAGATTTAGGAAAATATTAAGTTTTTAAAACTCTTTTGGAAATAACTATTTTTCATCCTTAATTTTTTCAAAATTCTTTAAAAAAGTCCAATTCATTAGTCAATTTACGGTTAATGGTGACTTTAGACTATTTTTAACAACTTAAATTTAAAAAGAATTTAAATAATTTAACTTATAAATTTATTATTTTATTAGGATAATCAGATAATTATGTGAAACTAACAATCATCAAAAATAAAAATATTTTTCACACATTCCATTAATATTGACCATCAGTTCACTGATGGTTTTGGGCATTTTTGAAGAGTTTTTGAAAAGTGAGAGATGAAAAAAACTGTTTTCAAAACAAAACTGATCTTTTTTTTTTTTTTCTCAATATCAATATTTACTCTTCTAAAAGTACATAAAGAATTAAAAACCCATTGAATTTTAAGTACTTTGTGATTTGTCTCAATAATTAAAATCGTGCTTGGGGTTAAAACTTTAGCTTGTGATTGAGTATTAATTACTAATGAAGATTACTTATTCAACAGCAAAAGCAAATGTAAGACCACTTAAAACATTCAATTTCTGGGCATGACGGCTTCATTCCGCAGATCTTGAAATGAGAAAAAAGTTTGAGTGACCATGATTTCTCTTCATGCTCTTTACAGGGCTTTTTGTGCTTTGCTGGCTTTAATTTTCTCTTCAAGCTTTTCTATTATTTTTGCAAATCCTTCTTCAGTATCTAAACAGAAAAGTCCGGTAAATTTGGAGATTGCAATTATTAAACTAAGGAAAGTGATTGAATGCGATAGTATAAAGATTGATTTTGATTTTTGGACATTTTTTTTTTTTTTTGAGTAAATGATGAAAAAAAATCGATTATCTTCAAAATTTCAACTACTTGAATTCTATATTTTTTCTTGTTCTGAATCACCATAAATTTTCATATCTACAAAAGCTTGCAATGTGCCTTGCTTCCACTTGGACATGGTGGCAGAGCGCATACAGAGCATGTGTTTGTCCCTGCCATCTGGGTTCAAGTGTAGCTTGGTAATCATCAAACAAAAGCTTGCAATGTTTTTTTAATTTTTTTTTTTTTTTTTTTTTAATTTGAAAACATAAGATATTATTATTGATGAATATTAACCAGAACACAACTATGAACAAAAGGAGGGAAAGAATCAGCCTAAACACTATCATCAACTAAAGAAATTACAAATTTAGCAAGAGAATATGCCGCCATGTTTCTTGTTCTAGGCACAAACCCAAAAAAATAAAAAAATAAAGACCACCCATACCTTGAGATAACTTCTTGATGTTGTCAACAAGAAGGCCATCCACGATCAGGGAATAATTATGAGAAATGTTAGGTTTTTTAAAATTTTGTTCAAATTGATATTCAAATGATGTGATATGTGAGCTGATAAAATCTTATGAATTATGAGATAATATAATAATTAATAAGTTCTTAATAACTTTTATACCACGTCATTTAGATAAATTTTTGAAAAACCTAGCATTACTCGATAATTATACTTAATTCGGTGAATTGAAGCAATTGAGCCTATGTCCGCTACATGCAGAGCAAAACCAATTTGCATTTGCAGACCGAAGCCACTCTAATGACCAATAACTTACAGGAAGGAAGAAGGAAACTTTTACCTATCCCAAATAATCTCGGATTACCCCATCAACACCACTACACCAGTACTGTTAGTGCCCCTTTTTTTTTTTTTCCCATTTTTGTTATTTCCAGGTTTTATTTTAATTTATGATTAAACTGTTTTCATAGCAAATATTTGTAATGATTATAAGAGTAACTTTAGTTAAGGGTAATATTGGAAATATAAAACTAGCAAAAATGTGGGCGCACCGAGTGTTTTCGAGGGGTGTAAATATCACAACTCTTGTTCTCCCAAAGAGACGCCCCGCTTACGATGCGTCGTTGAAAAGACGACGCCGTTTCAAACAAGTCGCAGATCCAGTTGAGAAAATTAGAGTTGGAAGTGGAGCTGAACCGGAAGCGTCAAAAATGACAGACGCGTGCATCCGAAGTGTGGTGGAAGCGATTCACGCCTGCCCCACTCAAGCCGTCCTCTATCTCTCCGGCGGCGCTTCTCAGGTCTCTCTCTCTCTCTCTCTCTCTTCGAACTAGTAAAAATTTGTGATTGATGTATAATAGAAATCTGATCAGGCTCTAGCAATGTTAACTTCGGTTCCCGGAGCTTCCAACACCGTGCTGGAAGCGGTCGTACCCTACTCCAGAATGTCCATGATCCAATTACTCGCCAAGGTTCCCCTCATTTTCATTTGTTAATTGAGACCATTAATTGATTTTTCAATTAATTAATTAATTAATGTTGCAGATTCCAACTCAATATTGTAGTCGACAAACCGCAGAAAACATGGCTTTATCGGCTTATAATCGCGCTCTCAGGCTCTCTACGCCAGGTTCAATTTCCCTATTAGGCTTTTCCTTTTTCTTCTCTTTTCAAGTGTTGTATGTGTATAATATTCCTATATGATTGTTGACGATTAGCAAAAGTTAGAATATGTCTATTAACATGGCGACTGAATAGGTTACTAGTAATTACTTGGACCGCATCAGTTCGTAATCATGTGATTATGTGATTTTACTTTAATAAAGAAAAAGGTTTAGTATGGAGTACATGCATGTCACGTGCTTTTGTTTACATCATTAGTTAGTTGCAATAGGGCTATCACTGTTTTGATTTAATGTCTCTTCTAGTCTCATTTGAATAGGTGCCCCAGTTCTTGGTGTCGGTTTTACTGGTTCTTTGGCCACCAGTCGTCCAAAACTTGGAGACCACAGGTATCTCCTTATGTCAAGTACTCTTTATATGTATACATGGATACTACATCTTTTGTGAACAAAATGGTTGTCTATTGTGGTTTACTTGCTCAACTGAGAATAAAACATGATGATTTTAGTTTTGGAATGTTACTTCCTATTTGATTGAACTGATCATCAGCTAATTATGTTGTGATGTATTAATAATTTATTTTTGAGAATGTATCCTGGGATAGGGCTTTGTAACATTCATGATTCCGCTGCTGCTAACTTGTTATAAATAGATGCAGTAGAACGTAAGTTGGGTGCATCATTTCATGGGGATGGGGGTTGTTACTGGAAGTAGTTTGTCAATTTAACTGTAGAATTGTTTGGTTTTGCAAGTTTTTTGTCTAGATTGTCCATAGACCTGCTTAATTTCAATTTTTCTTTTCTATAACGTGGATAGGTTCCACTTGTCAACAAGAACATCTGAGCGACTATGGGTATCTTCAGTTACCTTGTCAAAGGTAATTGCAGGATTGGTTTTGATTTTCAATTCGTTCGTAGTATTAAAAATATATACATACTCTTGTTTTTGAAATAATCAGGCTTTGAGGACTCGAGAAGAAGAAGATAAAGTCTCAAGTCACGTTTTACTTAAGGTTTGTGGTGAACATTGAGGCTGATCATAACATTTAACATTGTTCAATTAGTGTATATATCTTTTATTTAAGGCATGAGATTTATATATTTCTCTTTTGTCTAAATATAGTTAAAGAAAGTTAAAGAACTTTGACTATCTGAAAAATAGGTTAAGAAAAATGGTGATGGTTATGTGCAGGCAATTTGATGCATCCACATGTTGCTTTTTACTAAAGGTCACATGATCATTCATCACTATAAATTTGCTTTTTTGCGAGCCCTCCTTCTTAACTATCTTCATCACTCATGGTGATGATTAACATTTTAACTGTTGGTTCAGGCAATAGCAAATGCATGCAAGGTCCCAGCTACATATATTTCTGAGTTGACTGAATCCGAAACATTTGATGAATGTGAGCAGCAGTTCAGCGAAGATCAAGAATTAGAACAACTTATTAATGGGGATATATGTTTTAAGGTTTATCCATTTTTAAGTGGTATGGCTTAACCTTTGGGTTGAATCAAGCCCAGTTATTTGCAACGTTTTAGAATGCAAAAAAATAAATATAAATATAAAAATTAAGAAAAAAAAGAACATAGGTAATCATCCATAACATTGCATAAAATAGTCATAATCAACATTAGAAAATAAATAACTAACAAAATAAAACCTAACCCACTAATTTATGGGTTTTCTTTTTTGAAAAAGGTCAACTTTAAGTCTTTTGTATGCCGACAAATGTACAGGTTTCCTTTTTTTTTTTTTTTTTTTTTATCAAGGTTGCATGATGTTATTAAAATAGGCTGCTGCGTATCAACCACTTCAGTCGACTAATATAAAGTTTTCCTTCTTTCAAAAAAGTTGCATAATGTTATTAAAATAAAACAGGTCTTTGTGGCTGGTGCATATGAACCGCCTCAACCCCTCCTAATATATAGTTTTTTTTTTTCCCCTCTAAAAATAACAGACTTTTATGAATGAAAAAAGGGATTTGGCGGCTGCTGCATCAGTGCAGGCAACTCGGGCTGAGGTGTCTGCCTCAATTAGCTGAGGTGGACATGTCAACTAAGTGGTCTGAGGCGCCCTCAGCTATGAGGTGTACCTCAGGCGAAAATTAAAACATTGATCATTTGTATTATATGGAATTTATGTAATTATTTTTCCTATTGTGCATGAGCTATTTCGCAGAGACACAACTGGTTAATGAGGAGCGGAAAATAATACTGTCTGGTTCTTTTAATCCATTACATGATGGACACCTCAAGCTTTTGGAAGTTGCCACTAGGTACTTGGCTATGTTTCTATAGTTATCGGTTATGTTGCGGATTTTTTTTTTTTCTAGACCATTCATGCCCTAAACATTCATATTGTTTTTGGTCAATATAGATGTTTCATGATCATGATCAGTATTTTTTCTCTTGAAAGACTGTGTTAACTAGTTATATCTCTTATCCATAGATAGAAACATTCAGCCTCTAATTACCGTCAGCTATCTGATTCTGTAAGTTTTTTTGCATTTATATATGTTTCAGTTAAGAGTCTAATAATTAATTGTTCTGGACTAGAATTAGAATTTGTTCTACATGATAGAATATAAAATCAGGATGCCAGCTGTAAAAATTTAGGTCTGAATAATTCTTTAAAAAAAAAGTAAATAGATAAATTGGTGATGGTTATCTAAATGTGTTTTGGAAGGGAAGGAAGACTAATTTTCCTAATTGAATCCCTTACTTATTTTAGAAGATGTAGTTTGTGCATGCACTTTCTAATTAAAGTCTAAGACATAGTGGATATCTGTCATATATAGATTTTCTCTCATTCAATAATTCACATTTGTGCAGCATTTGTGGCAATGGGTACCCATGCTTTGAATTATCAGCAGTCAATGCGGACAAACCTCCATTGTCAGTATCACAAATCAAAGATCGTGTTGAGCAATTCGAAAAAGTTGGTGAGGCTGATTCCTGTATAGTTATCATTTCCTTATATATTTTATGTAGATTTATTATGTTGTTTGTAATGTGTCTATGTGGAGATATTTTACAGTAGTAGGTAACAAATATAGTCATATATAAATTTCTAAATTTCCATAAGCTGCTTGTTGCTTAAATGAAAATATTGATGTTCCACTCCAGTTAATATAACATTGTTTGCCTCCAATCTTCAATATCATTATTACAATCTTGCAAGCTATAGGATGAATAGACATCCTGAACCATTGTTTCTTTGTGCTGGTGGCTACTAATAAACAGTGGCCTTTAGAACTGGTTGGCTGGCTGTCTATGATTGTGAATGAAAATGATGTTCCTAGCCAAAAGTCTCTATTGGTCAATGTTTTGCAATCATTATCCATGTATTGTACAAATTTCATGGTTTATAACTATAGTTGTGATTGAAAATCACTCTAGTATTGAACTAAATTCATGTCAAACTGATTTTTAGGTAGAAGGATTAGCAGATACAGTTACCTGACTCATTAACAAATTGTGGTTTTGGATTGCAGGAAAAACAGTAATCATCTCAAACCAGCCTTACTTTTATAAGAAGGCTGATCTATTTCCAGGCAGCACATTTGTGATTGGTGCAGACACTGCAGCAAGGCTTATTAATGTCTGAAGCTTAAAACT
The DNA here is from genome assembly GCA_019925255.1 of Litchi chinensis. NCBI lineage: Eukaryota > Viridiplantae > Streptophyta > Magnoliopsida > Sapindales > Sapindaceae > Litchi > Litchi chinensis. The sequence continues at coordinate 12,698,828 of CM034474.1, read as the reverse complement.
GATCCAAATAAAATTTGAACAAATTACATTATGATTTAATTATAGTTCTTATTCTCTTGACATATGAGATGCGTTTGGTGGTACTGCTAGACATCCCAACTCATGTCCCAACTTATATCTCAATCAAATGAAATAAATTATTGATGATGTATATCCATTCACCAATTGCCACATCATTGGTTGGGATGTAGGTGGGTTGCAAAAGGTGGGATATCTAGCATTACTCTCGAAATTATTAGAATCATGATTACATTTTGTATGTGGCTTGCCACATAAATTGGCATGCAGGAAGTAAATAAGCAAGAATTCTATTTTGTAGTTTGTTCTGTGGGAATGGGGCTATTGCCATTTAATTGGAACTCTTTTTATTTTTTATTTTTTAGCTCTTTTTTTTTTTTTTTTTGGGAGCAGGATGTAAACTAGAACTAAAAGATTTAGAACATACTGGGAGGCATATTAGAATGAAGTTTTAGATGTTTATAAACAATTGCCTTTTCATTGTAAATTTATGTTCTTTATTGTATTTAGGCTAGAATGGAAGTAATGCTAAAATAAATAAGCTAATCCTTGTTGCTTGGTTATATTGGTTTTAGCCGAAATATTATGATGGGGACTATGGAAAGATGCTGGATATATTGAATGGATGCAGAAGAACAGGATGCACGTTTCTTGTGGCTGGTCGTAATGTCGATGGAGTTTTCAAGGTGTGTCAAAATGATGAAAACCCTTGAATGCACTTGTATGTTTTCCCTGTTTCACAATTTGCTATTGAAAGTATATCTATAGCCAACATATCACCATTTTGCAGGTTCTCGAAGATTTTGATATTCCAGAGTTGTTACGAGGCTTGTTTGTGTCAATACCAGTAGAAAGTTTCCACATGGATATATCCTCCACTGAAATAAGAAAAAGCACTAGATTGTAGATCTAGTGGTTGCAATGATTAAAAAGGATATGATTCCATCAACATTGTCTTTTTTTCCTGGACTTGGAGGATAGGGGGGATTTATACTTGAGATTTCAACTGTGCTGAAAAGTGTGATTACCAATTAGGCTATATCATTTTATTATGTATAGATAGATTTACGGGGGTCACCTCAAAAATTATGAAAAATTACGAAGAATGTACTCATACAATTACCTACTTGTATAACTATATCCGCTGTTTTGTATCGTGTTATGAGCTTCCAATGAGGAATTGTTTTCAAGAAGCTGATTTGTGAATCATTCATAGGTTGTTCTGAAGAACTTCGTAAATGCAGTTGCAATTGCAATAGCGCGTTGCAGTCTTACTGATTTTAAATGCAACATTTGCTTTCCATTTTCTGTTCTTGAATCTGTTTTCATTTAGGCAACTTGTAAAGTGTAGGCTGAATGGTAAAAGAATATTAGTCTCAACTCTCAATCAAAGAGGTTACATTTACGAATCCCTCTTCCACAAATTTTCAGCTCAAAGCTCGGTGGTTAAGGAAAGAAGTTAAGTTGCTGGGGCATCAAATGCGTGACATAATCTACTTTTGGAGTCTTTAATTTTTTGGGCTCATATTCTAGTCATATTGATTGGACCATCTTCTCTAACAGAAAGTCTCGGTTTCTCGAGATGAAACTTTCAAGATCATAAAGTGGCTACTAATGCCACGAAAGGAAATGATGCGAACTGAAAGGTGAAAAAACATGGTGACTTGCCTTAATTGATTGGTGACACATACCTTTGTATCAGATCTTGTTCCGAAACAGGCAAATTGTCGAACAACCGGTGGACCGAGTGAAGGGATCAGAAAGCCTTGGCTGCGATCAGTTCCCTTCCGTATCGTTACACAATTTACAAGTTTACATCATCATGTTTACCGACAGACACCCATGCAACGTAGATATTAGTACCTGTAACTTGTTTTATGATGCATTTAAGAGCGTTGATTTACCATTCAAGAGTATGTTATATATGTATTTCGTTTAAACATTACAAATAGATACAAAATATGGTTTTAATGAGTGCTGAAGTGTTTTTAGCAACTTTAAAACACTTCTAAACACACCCTAATCTTGTATTCTATTAATAAGTCAAAACAAACAAATATAGAATTGCACATAATAATCTTGTGCCAACTCTTTCCTGCATAGAAGAGCGATAGGTAGGAGAAATAAAGGCATCAGCTTTCATCCGCCGCAGGCACCACCACAGGCACCACCGCATCCAGCTGCGCAGGTGGTGCCATAGGCGACAGCGGCAGCAGAGTCTTTGTCCTTGGAAGCACCACCAGCACAAGAGAAAACAATAACTGTGATGATAGAAAGAGTAAACAATGCTGCCCAGAAGAGCAAAACTACGTTGCTGCCTCCTCCTCCTCGATCATCCTCTCTTATAAACTCTTTCCATTCTCTAGCCATCTTTAACCTGTTTGACTCTCTCTCTCTCTTTCTCCTCTCCTTGAAGAATATATAGACACTAACGTGAATCATGATGACCCATGAATCTACTTACCACTTGTATTTTATACAGTGTTGCATTTGGGAGTGCTTTTGTGGTGGAAAGTGCTTACTATGAGTAACAACGTTGATAATGAAAAGTGCATAAAAACAATATTTTGGAATAGTTGTCTATATAGAGCCGAGCTTGGATGCAGCCCGACACACATGAATTCTAATTGATCTGATCCTCCCAAAATTTTTGGCGCCTATATTTTGGTGGACACTCTGATTTTTTACGATCCTTTGTTCATGAACGCAAATGATGTTAAAGAAATTTATTTTATTTTTTTGGTGCTAGTTTCTTTAAAAAAAAAGTCCTTACATATTATGAGAACATATTTAAGTGAACATAAGTATAAAAACTTATCTAAGTGTCACCAAAACTTTGAAAATTAATTTAATCAGAATAACTATTTTGACTTTTCTTTGGTGAAACATTAACATTATAAACAACCATCTGATATTTTGTTACTATACATGACTGAACATACTTGCAATTTAAAAAGGCAATTGTTTCTTTATTTTTATTTTCAATGATTTAGTTAACCATTTAAATAACGAATACAAGTTGATTATTTTTAAGGGGATGTTCTAATATGGTGCCTTTATGATTGGTCACCAATTGCAATGTACCGTTTCACAACATGAAGAGCTGCTTTGTAACATAACCCCAAAGTGAAATTGCCCTTCAATTTCTAGTGGAACAATCACAATGGACAACACAATTGTGGTTTATGGAATTGTTTGTCAATAAGACTTGGAAAGCCATGACCAAGTCCGAATCTTATCCCATTCAAAGCCAACCTTTCTTGACGAAAAAAACAAAGTGTAAAACAGTAAAGAGAGCAATTAAAGAAAGAAAGAAAACTGAGTCACTTTTTTTTGGAAAAACTTTATGTAGTCCCTAAAATTTTAAAAATATCAAGTTTTTAAAGGTTTTTTTTAGAAACAACTCTTTTCATATTTATTTTTCCAAAACATTTTAAAAAAAATTCAAATCGTCAGTCAACTGATAGTTGACATAGACAAAATACATAAATAAAAGGTCTTTTTTGCTCTTGATGGTTGTTAGTGACATTTAAATTATCGGATTATTCTCATAAAATAATGAATTTATAAAAATAAAAATTTGATGTGATTTTTAATTAAAATTAAAATTAAAATTAAGTAAAATAAAATAAAAAAATAGAAAGTGCATTTCCATTGTTCATTTAAGAGATGGACGATGGGGTTGAAATTTCTAAGTAAATATGAAAATATAATTTAAAAAAAAAAAAATTTAAAATCCAATTTCCATAATCAATTAACACCCATATGATCTAACACCATAAATACCACCTTCACCTTGCTACCGCTGCCTCCACCTTCCTTCATCCATAGAATCTCTCTCTCTCTCTCTCTCTCTCTCTCTTTCCTCGCTTATCTCGATCTCACACACTCTCTTTTGGGTTGCATTGAACCCAGAACCAAGTCAAAGAAGGTGATGGCAACTGTCGTCCACGGCGAGGCACCTAGTCCATCCGATGAGGGACTTCATCAACATGTTGCTTGGTTGAATTGTATCATGGAGTTCTAGGTTCAATTTTCCATCTCCCTCATCCCCTATGTTCATTTTTTTTTTTTTTTTTTTAGGTTGAACCCAGTTCAATAGAACATCTTCATGTTTTGGGATCGATCGATCGAACTGTCTGGGTCTGAGTTTGATTTTTTTTTTTTTTTTTGCTTTGATTCCTTTTTTTTTATTCTTTGGTTTTGTGGATTTGATGTTTGATTTTTTTTTTTTTTTTTTTTTTTTTTTTTAATTTTTTGGCTTGAAAGTGTTGGTTGAATTCAGAGTGAAGATCAATGTCAGTGGGGATCCATGTTGTTTGAAGGATTTGGGTTGTCTCTACCTTTTGTTTTTTGTTTTTTTTTTTTTTTTTTAAATTTCTCGTTAATGATCGAACTCAGAACATAAACTTCATATTCTAGGTTTTAAACCCATAACAGTTCTGGTTATGGGTTCAATTTTTGGTTTTGATTTTTTTTTCTTTTGGTTTTGATTTTTTCTGGTTCTTTGGTTTTGTGAATTTATTTATTTATTTATTTTGCTTGAAAAAGTTGGGTGAATACATATTGGAGATCCATGTTTTTCGAACAATCTGGATTGGTGGAGATTCAATCTAGATCTCCAACTTTTGATTTTTTTTTTTAAATTTCTCTTTAAATTTTTTATTTTCTTTTACAAATTTTGATTTTAAATTTAATTTAAAAAATACATCATCTCATCATGAGATGAATGGTGATGGTAAAAGATTTTTTTTTTTTCAAATTTTTAAATATAATTTTTAATTTAAATATAGATGTGGAAATTTATGATCGGTGCAAAGTTGGTTGTTTAGTTATATTTATATAATTTTTTTAATTTATAAATGATGATGTGGCAATTCATGATTGGTATAAAATTGTTTTTTATTTTTTAATTTGTAAATATTTTAATTTTTCTTTTTTAATTTTGTTTTGTTTTGTTTTAATTGTTTTGTTAGGGACCAAATTGAAAAGTACTTTTTTTAAAATCTTAGTTATCCATGTGTGACAATCTTAGCCTCTCACACTAAAAAGCCATCTTTTTTTTTCCGTCCACACTATCTGTTTTTTGTTGACCGTTAATTGATTAATAGTTTCAACTTTTTTGAAAAGTTTTGAAAAAATTAGAGATGAAAAAAATAATTTTTAAAAGAACTTTAAAAATATGATATTTTTTGAAATTTCAATCATTAAAATGAAGTTTTCCTTTTTGTTGTTGTTGTTGTTGTTTTACAAGCGTTGCCACAAATATTGCAACTAGTCAAGTATAGTGTCTATGATATGATACATACAAGTCAGTTGTTCTATTCATACAGGGCTTAATTAATTATTTTCTATTTTATTTCTTTGAATTAATTGCAAAAATAACCCCTTTTGAAGGTTGGAGTGCAAAACTAACTTTTTCTTAAAATTACTTATTTCTACCCCTTGTATTTAAGTCCAAAGACTGATTTTAAGACTATATTTTTTAAAAAAGGTTATTTCCGAAATGGACTATACAAAAAGAGTTAGTTTTCAACAAAACCCTCTTTCTTTTTCCGATGCTCGACTGTTGAAACCTTTGGCTAGTTGTATGTAGAAAAAAAGGGCTTGCGAGCATGAGCGATTGAATTGTTGACAAATGAATGGTAGAGATTCTTTAGATAAGCAGTTCAAAGTTGACTTGTCTTGAGTCTTTTTATATGTTCATTCAGTGGCTACAGAAGTTGTCCAAGAGTTGACTCTGGCTCTCCATTTTTAAATATGAAGATTCTCCATTCATTAGGATTTTCAATGAACAAAATAAAATTAATAATTAATATTTGATTGTGCTGGAATCATTACATGATAAATATTCAAGAGTCTAAATGTTTTCTCTTCATGTGGAGATTGATTCAATAAAAACCTACTCAGGGGGTTAACTTAACTTATTTCCCTCTTAGTTTGAATTAATACTTAAAATCCTTCGTTTCACTTAAAAAATAAAAATTTTGAGTATTAATCATTGTTTAAAAACTCGGCGAGTTTCATCGAGTTCTCGTCGGTTTCTCGCAGATCGGTACTTTGCCGATCCGAGAAACCCCAGATCGGAAGTATTGCTCGCCGGAGGTGGACACTCGGCCCAACTCAGCTCAACTCGACCCAACTCGACCTAACTCAGCCCAACTCGGTGAGTCCGATCACCACCAAACCTGCCAAAAATCATCCCAAACATCACCCAACAATCATCCTCAAAACTCCCACATAAACAAACAACAAAAATCACCCAACAATATTAACAAACAACACACAAAAGATAAATTTGAGAAACAATCATTCACTGTCGCCGGCGATAATTTGAAGGGAAAAAGACAAGGAGATTCGCCGATGAGAGAGGAGACTTGATCGGTCTTAAAGGAGAAAGAAGGAGATTCGTCGGCGACAATGAAGATGGACTACCTTCGGCTTCGGCGACGGTGACGACACATTTGAAAGGCAACGACGACGGTGACGACGCACTTGAACCAGAACGGCGACGGCGACGACCTATTTGAGAGAGGAGGGATGAGAGAAGACAAGGGAGAGGGAGCAGAAGGGGGAGAAAGAGAGAGAATGAGGGTTTGAGTGGGTAATCAGCCTTTATATAGGGTGTGGATAATTTCACTATGGTCTTTAATGTTCACAAAAATCTCATTTTGTGCATTGAAGCTTCAAAAATTACAATTTCCCCCCTAAACAGTACTTTCCAAGTACTCACCGATTACTCGCTGCTCGCTAGGTAGCCGGTTGAGTCTTGAGTAGCGAGTTTTGGAACACTGGTATTAATTAAAACTACAAATAGAAAAAACTATTTTTCCTTTATATAATTATAATTTCAAGCCATATCGTTTTCTTTTTAATTTAAATGTATATTGTTTATTTTCAACTCTCAAATTTATAATAATTAAAAATCAGATGAGATTAATTTACTGGTAACTCGTCACACTTACAATTTAGAAGTTGTGAGTTCGAGTAATCTCCATCTCCCTTAGACCTTGAATTTATTGTAATATTAAAAAAAAACAAGATTTATAATAGTTAAAAAGTAATGAAACAACAACCTTATTTGATCTTTGAGATAGGACAAGAACAAGAAGCTATATCCTGTCTTTGAGCTCATCACGATTAATAAATATATTAATTTTTATATATTTACTAGGAAATTTGAAATATTTATCTCTACAAATTGGACAACATATTTTGAAATGATTAATCAGTGTCTTCTTTTCAAAATAATGAAAAAGTCGGATGTGATAACTCACCACTTAATTACCATATTTATACTGCACAGTTTAGTGAATCAAATCTCTTATAATTATAAAGTTTTCGAATTGAATTCTATTTGTATATATGCTTGGATATAAATACATATATATGTGTATATACATATATATATGTTAATAAACCTCGAATGAAACTCTTGGTGGAAGAGATTAGGTCAAGTTCTGTTTGTATAAAGAAAGAAAAATCGATGCACTTATTATTTTCCTTTGCTACCAAATCCAAGCAGGAGTGAAGAAAAGAAACCAGATGCCCGGAAGGATTGATATCCAAACACCATTAGGGCAAGTTTATACCACACAATTTTAAGGGTCACGACCTCACTGACCTTTTATGTAAGAAACTAGATATGACACGTCTATAAATTTATAGTAAAAATTGTATAGAACTTAAATTAATGGGACCTTGGTAATTAGCACTAAATTATCAAAATGATTTTTCAGTATCAAATTACAAGAGATGAATGGGTTATTATGGCCTTCATTAAAGACATAAAAAAAAAAAAAAATTCTCTTTTTATAATAATTAATTCACGAATAAAAAATTAAAACTTTTTGGATTTCACTATAACACTTCATAATATTTAAGGCTTCTTGTTTTGTTTGTTTTTTTTTTTCACATAAATATCTCTTAAAATCATCAAATTTTGAAAGTGAAAATTTTTTCACTTCATTTGATAGAAAAAAAATACTGAATTAAAAAGTATCATCAAGCCCATCATTTTAGACATGATGATTTCTATATTAGAAAATTAAAAAGTGCATAAATTTTATTTTAATTAAATTATTATGATTTTAATCAAAATGTTTATAATTGATTAAATTATTTGTTTTTAGTCGTCTTTAATAAGTTAAAATGTAAATATATAACAAATAGTTAAAAAGAAATAGAAGTGTTTAGATATTTACTACCTAAACAGACAAATAACTTATCATATTCACGTTTTAGTGAAAAAAATTGTTATTCAGCTTTTATTACTATTTAATTTTTAGTTAAATTAAAAAAAAAACTGTGACAATCCATTTAACAAAATTGGAAAGATCTAATGACTGAAATCCTTAGACTTATCAACTGGGAAATGCTATTATGAAAATAAACAAATTAAAAATGTGTTTTATAGTGTAGTTCAAAGTTATATTATCAGTCTTACCAAGACAAGATAAAATGCTGTTATATGAAATATTATCATACAAATTAAATATTGTTCCACTAATATGAATCACACTAATAATATTATCAGCATTAGAGTGTTCTGGTAGGGTACATAATTTGAATTAATCACACTTTTATGAAATACACTGTTAGTAGATAATTTGAATTAATTACACTTCTATGAATTACAATGTTATTATCAATATATAATATGAATTAGTCACTCTGATCTTTTATAGATAGTTAAAATAAGTGATTTTGTGAGTATTGGATAATTTTTTTTTTAATTAAAGTGAAGATAAACACTTGATCTTGTTTATCAGTACTCTATTACTATGAAATTTCAGTACTTATTAGATAATTAGTTTCAATACTTTCGATGAAATATGATCACATTGTAATTAAAAACTGTTATATTGTCAATATTTTAGAGGGCTTCTATCAGTATCATATGGTTTTTACTGATATTATTCTCAATATCCATCTTGAAACTGTTAAATGATGAATCAGTTTTATTTATATAATATTATCAATATTTGTATTTTACTGACGTGAGGGAGTTTGTTGTTATAGTGCCCCCTAGAATAACATGTTTGGATCCGCCATTGTGTATCACCTTTCGAAGTGCTATAGCTAAATTAGTTTTCAAAACAGTTTTGATAAATGCAAAATACAATCAGTTATCATATACATATGCATCTCATAATTATGCATTTTACGTAACAACAGTAGAAAAAACATAGAAAAAGATAAGTTAATACAATTCATAACCTATTTCAAAAATTAATTTTCTAACAATACTACATTAATTTTCAAAAATAAAAACTGTGATCGTTAAGGGGAGTCCGAGCAGATTGGCTGAGGCTACTGACCTAATCCAGTCTCAGCTGTCAATTTCAAAATAATAATAATAATAATAAACCCAAAAAAAAAAAAAAATTAAGGAGGACAAGATTATTATTTTTTAAATGTGAAAAAATCGATGATACTTAATGATTCAAGAACTCTTGCTGGAGTACAAGAGGTCTAAACAAATATACTTATACCACAAAGAGCTAGCAAATGCCATACCAACTTGCACCATTTAGATATCGAATTTATTTCCCTGTATGCAAAGAATTTGAAGGATGATAATGTCCATATGATGAACGAATATTCAGCACATGGATAATGAAGAAAGATAGGATTTCCACATGGACAATCTTCACTTAGATTATGAGAAATCAATTTTATATATTGAAGTTTTGCGATGATTCTTTTAGAAAAAAACAATGAAAAGTTCTATCAGTATCCATAATAACCCTACAGTTTATTAACCTCCATTTTCTTTACAGCTTAATTTTTGGATGATCTCCTTATATATTTATTTTTAAAGAGGATCCCCTCTCACTATAAATAGAAACTGTTGTTTCTTTCTTCCTTTCCACCTGAGAGAGTTCAATTTCCAGGGCTTCTATATATAGACGATCTTCCATCTTTATTTATCATTTGTCCTGCTGTTAACATCAACAACCAAACAAAAGCGCATTCTCGAATTTTGTAGCCAACTGAGTAGAAAACAAAGCACAGGATAGATTGAATTACTTAAATTGTTGAAACTAGCTAGGCTAGTTAATAATTGTTGGACCGTTCTTAGTTGGATCAGTTTGGAAGTTTATTTTAAAATAAATAAATAAATAAATAAAAGTAAGGAGAATGAATAGTTTTTTATTTTCCTTATTATATTATATTATATTATATTTTTTTAATTTTAAGAATAAGTCAAAGACTGGGAACATTTGGACTCCAGCCTAGAGAATCCACTTTGGAATCATAACATAAGGTAGAGGCAATTTGCCCCCAACTAAAAATAATCAATGTGGTGCTTATATGATTTTTTAAGAAGTTTACTAATAGTTCCTACTCTCTTTTGCCCACCTGAAAATAATTAATGTGTTCTGTATATGGATTTTTGACTTTTTTCAATGATATTTATTTATTTTTTTCATTGACATAGCATTTTTTAATTCTTCCGTTTTTATATCTTTTTCTGAGAATATCTTACTCTTTTTTATTCATTTATCTAGTATTTTAAAATTTTAAAATTTCTGTATCTTGTCTTTTTATGTTTTTTAGCAATTCATTTATCTAGCATTTTTAAGTTTTTAATTTTATATATCTTGTCTTTTTATGTTTTTTAATAATATGATCTTTTTTATGGTAAATTATCCTTAAAAGTACATATAATATTTCATAGTAAGGAGTTCTCCCTAATCCTATTAATAGAATTTGTTGTTTTTTATTTTATGTCCATCTGAAAGTTTTTAGTTTCCATACAACCATATCTATTAATAGTAATCTATTGTTTTTTCTTTCTGTCCTCGTGAAAGCTTTCAGTTTCCTTAGAATTTGTTTTTTTTTCTTTCTGTACATCTCAAAACTTTCAGTCTCCATAGAGCCATATCTATTAATAGAATCTGTTGTTTTTCTTTCTGTCCATGTGAAAGCTTTCAGTTCTATAGAATCTGTTGTTTTTTCTTTCTGTCCATCTCAAAACTTTCAGGTTCCATACAACCATATCAAATTAATAGAATCTATTGTTTTTTCTTTCTGTCCATCTCAAAACTTTCAGTTTCCATATAACCATATCTATTAATAGAATCGGTTGTTTTTTCTTTCTGTCCATCTGAAAGCTTTTAATTTCCATTTGTTGTTTTTTATTTTCCATCCGTTTTTTTTTCTTTCTGTCCATCTGAAAGCTTTCAGTTTCCATCTGTTGTTTTTTCTTTCCGTCCATCTGAAAGCTTTCAGTTTCCATCTGTTGTCTTTTTTTTTTCCTTTCTGTCAATCTGAAAGCTTTCAGTTTCCATATGTTGCTTTTTCTTTCTATCCATCTGAACTTTCAGTTTCCATACAACCATATATAAACTGATTTGATGATAATATTTTTTTTTGTCATTTTTTTCTTTTGTCCATCTGAAAGCTTTCACAGTATGGACTCTTCCTAACATATTTTTAAGTTTTTAAATTTCTTTATCTTGTCCTGTTATGCTTTTTTAACAATATCTTTTGTTTATCTTTTTTTATAATAAACTATCCTAAAAAATAGTAGCTAGTTTCTCATAGTACGGACTCTTAACCTAAACAAATAACTACAATTTTGATTTTGGTAGCTCATTGAATGTAGATGTCAAATAGCTTTCAGTAGAGGAGAAATGACATTTTACGCTCCTTATTCATCATGATTACTGTTTTCCTATCATCCTCAAAATTCTACTGATTTGATGATAATATATTTTTTCTTCACAAACAGGTTACCTCTAGCTCCATCAACCTCTAAGACTCTTTTCAATTTGTAGGGAAAAAACAACAATTGTTTTTATAAAATAAAGATTTGCGGAACATTGAGTTTTAAATTTTTTTTTAAAAAACTCAAGAACCCTAGATTCATAAAACAATGAAATAAAATAATAGAACTAAATAAAGATCGAATCTCATACCTTTTTGTATTGATATCTGTGGATTGCTCACCACCTTACCTTCCTTGATATGACTCTACACCAAGAAATAAGTGAGTGGGCACAATTATATAGAATTGTGCTCACTTTCTATTGATTTCTTTTCTCAAAAGAATAAGAGGTGAGAATAAGTTTTTGTTTCAAAGAACGTAAAACAAAACCTAAATATAACTTCTGTTTTTAAAGAAGACTATTTCTTTTCTATTTATAGACAACCAATTAGGGTTTTAATTAATCAAAATTAATATTTAACCCCAAGTTTATTAAAATTAAACTTTTGCCCATATAACATAATTAATTCAAAATTAATTCATGTTATATTTTGTAATCATACTTGTGACCTATAATTAATTCATAATTAATTTATACCCGGTCACAACTAAGAATTGAATTCAAGACCTCTTATAAAATTAATTAAATAATTATTAATTCATAATTAACTAATTAACTAATTAGTAATTTGAATAATCAATATTATTCAAATACCAAGTGAACACATATTTTACTACTTATGTAACAAATATAATTGGACGATCTAATTATAAAATTCTATATACACGTTTCTTATAGTGAAATGAGCTATCAAGGGGACCCGATGGACCTACAGTTTTGAGCTCTAATAATATCGGAATTATTAATTAAACTCTTTAATTAAATAATTCATTATTATTAATCTTAGAGTTACTCCACTAAAAACCTAAGATTGCACTCTCAAAACTATAGATGTTTTTGTACAATCTGAAATTTTCAGCGTCCATTGATATAATCACTACATATGATTTGACCCTCCACAAATAGTTCATAATTAGAGCTAGGTCATAATGTCCGTTATACCCCTCTAATTATATCTTGATCCTTAAGTATAACTGATTCTCTAATGAATAATATATTCATAACAACTTATGAATTTATCTTTTCGTTTATATATGAACAAAAAGTTGAGCGCTCTTGTTATTCAAGACTTGAATCAACCCTTAAAAGAACTATTTCTCTACTTCTCATAAGAAAGAGTGAATTCCACTATTGTATAGAATGTTCCCAGCTACTTACTAAATCATATCCCCAAAGTACGAAGTTATTGATCGAACATCTATATCGATCTCACCCATGTAAATCAAAGGACATAACTCAACAAGCAGGAGTCCATAATACACTCAGGATTAAGATCAATTCATATATGATCATCTAGTCGATAAATATAAATCTATAAGTTTAACGAATATTAATTAGAGACTCATGTTTATCGTGGTCCAGTCCTATATAATATTTATTATATAAGGTGCTTCCATTTTTATGTCACTACATGAATAGTCTCGGATAAAATTATTGTACCGAATATAAAATGGACTGCAACTGTAGATTTACCACAAACAAAGTACCCAGCTTCGTTTGCTTTCTACGGACTCTTTAGATTACTTCTCTCAAACTAAATCCGCTTGTATATAACACTTATATACTTAGTTTGAAAATACATTAGTAATCAAGGATGTTTCTCATGACATATATAATTTTTGCAAAATATATAAATTGAATAAAATGAATATCTTTATTATTATTTATTAAAACCGTTTACATAATTACAAGCTCTTAGGGCACAAAACCCAACACAATTGTCAACACAGATTCCATAGGATTACTCTTTTATCATTGATCCTTATTCACAATCATGAATAGCTTTGTTTCCTATCATCTGTAATAGTGATTTTATGATGAGATTTTTCTTCCTCAAACCTTATCAAACTTTATGACTCTTCTTCTACCATTAACATGGCTTCCATGGCATGACTCTTTAATCATTCCTTCTTATTCACAATCATGAGTAGCCAGTTTTATGTCCTCTTCATTGCTGTAGTGATTTTATGATCAGATTTTCATTTTTTTTAAAAAAAATATAAAAAGAACAAGTTTACTTTCACTTAATCAAACTCTGAAACTCTTATAATTATTTTTCTTTAAAACCAATTATCTCTGACCTAATCAAACTTTAAAAACTTATTTTTTCCTTTAAACCATATACCTAATCAAACTCGACTTCTTTTCAGAATTAACATAGCTTTCATAAGCTCAAATATAAAATGTTTTTCTTTTGAATGTCAATGTATTCCTTATGAGATATGATGTTGGTTTCAGCGTTCAAATATAGAATGTCCTTCCTTTGGGTTGAAGATATTCTTGGTTTACCAAAATATTAAGTTTCAATTAACAGTCATAGAATAAATCTTTACATTTGCACATCACTTTTTAGTAGAAGTGGTTAAATATTTCCTTTGAGAACAACTTAAACAACTAATAACTTTGTGTAATTTGATTTAACTTTAAATTTCCATTTTTAAGTGACTTATTCTAAGTCCCCTATATTGTTAGATCACTCTTACAGAAGATTTTTACTAGATGTTTCCTATTTTTTCCGAAACCCTAGTGACAAAATGATGAAGGTTTTTTCATCAAAAAATTAGTTACTCTAATCGAACTCTAAGTTCTTTCTACAATTGATGTAGATTATATATATTCATGTCTTTGGCCTACATGTAAAATTAATTATCCTTTAAATTAATGTCAAGGTGTTTCTTTACAGGTGTGATATTGGTTTCAAGGTTTACTTGTTTGAGGTCTCACAAGCATCCGGTTCATAGGTGTGACATTTGTGCAATCCGTAAGGTAACTAACTAGTTAGGCTGGAAAACTCTTTGGAGGTTCATGGATACTGGAGAGGGCTAATGACAAAGTATGTACGAGCACTGAAAAAAAAAAAAAAAAAAAAAAAAAAGAAAAAGAAAGGCATATTTATGATGGGAATTGGATGAAAGAGTTAAAATTGGAGATAAAAACTCAAGAAAAAATATTAACTTCGAGATAAAATAATATCAAGTTGTAGGGCAGCACATGGATAGTTGCCACCTGGCAGAAACATAAATTTGGCTTGAATCAGATCAGGATCATGACAGAAGTTCAAGGTGAAACTCACATGTTTGTCTCATTATCTTCAGTTCTTCTACGATACAATTTCAGACTTTACTATTCTTAAAGCAGCTAAAATCTAATTCATATGTTCATTTCATTCATCAAAATTGGTAAGATTCACTGGCTCATATCCTTACAAGTATAAGAAGGAAGGGACTAGGATGTCTTCCGTTCCTTTGATTTTCTCCATGTATAGATAAACTAAAGAAAAAAAAGTGTTATGTGTAGTACTTCAAAAATACTGTTGCAAGTTAATCCTTGACCTCTTGCTTCTCTATAAAAGTTCTAAACAGTTGAAAATTTCCATGATGTCTAATGAGGGTAAATGACAACCAAGCTTGCTTAATTTGAGCAATAATAGATATGTTTCCTCGAAAGCAGCAATGCAGCAATGAAGCAAGGAGCGTGCAGCGATCCGACACGAGTCATTAATGCCTATGTGTCACAGTGGAAAAGCCTAGAACTAGATTTTCATATGGAGTTTGGGGAATCTTCACTAGTTTGAGAAGCTGCTTTAACTCCTTATATTAAGGCTTACAATAACTCTCTCTGTAGAAAAGAAGAAAGTAAACTCAAAATCCTATATCTCCCTAATTACCAAAAAACTGATACACCTCACATAGTTCCAAAAGACCTGCCAAATTCAGCCAGAAGCATCCTTCCTAGTTTTTTGTTTTTCCTCTATTTCCAATGCTCCAAAAGTCGTTCCTCCTAGGTTCGTGTTATTACTTCTATCACAAAACCACCCCCGAGAAAGTCGTGTTCAAGTTTTCAGAGTATAAATAAAGGACCCTCCATAGCTTGGAAGCATTGTACCACTTCAATTGACTCTCTCTCTTCCATTCCTCTCTTTGTTAGCATTTCCTCTACAGTTAAAATGAACAACCAAAGATCCATTCTGCAACCTTGAAGCCAATTATGTAGAAAACAAAGTAGGAGAGTCCTCTAGCAATGAAAATATTCTTGACTTTCCTGATTATTTTGTCCCTCCACCAAATTCTCGGTTCCATACTGAAACTACTACTCCATTGAACACTAACTGAACTGTGATGGATGATTTTGATGATTATTTTGGGGTCTTGATTGATCCTCTGATTTTGACACCACTACCGATGCAGTTCGACTCAGGTATTGCTTCAAAGTCAGAGTTTACCTCTGAACCTGATAAGGGACAATCAAGTGGAACAATGAAGATACTTGATGAATTGGTTGTCCGAAAGTGCAAAAGTCATGTGAGTTTACAAAAACACCAGTAGATATTGCTTTTTCTTAGAAGCACAAATGTTTGTATTGATTTGTTTAATTCTATGTTTCATGTGGGTTGTAGGGACACTAGTGACAGCAAGTAAATAAAAAATTTCTAAAAGAACACAAGCATATGAAGTTCATAACATGTCTGAGAGGGTACAATAATGCAAAAAATTAAGCTTCTACTTTTTTTTCTGCTTGCCTTCTATCTCAAACTTTTTCTATTTATGTTTTGAATAGAGGCGAAGGGATCGGATTAACCAAAGGATGAGAACCTTGAAGGAATTAGTACCTTATTCTAGTAGGGGTGCAACTTGTTGGCTATTTGTTTTGATCCACAAAAGAACACACAAGTGCAGTAATTTTAATGCTAAAAACAAGAAAAATTGCTTCTAAAAACAGGGGACAGTAGAGTTGTTTTCTGTTGTTCACCCTACTCGAAGTTCCCTTTTTTTTTCTATGTTTGCTGCTGTATTTTTCAGCTTCTTACACAGGTTATTAGATAAGTTTTTATGCTAGTTCCTTACTTCCTAAGACCACCATACAAGTGTCTTAATTCTATCCATACAAAATGTAACATAAGTTAACTTAACATAACCTTGGTTAACTTAAACTAACACAAGTTATATACATCAACACGAAAGCTACAACAATAACAAAAAATATAACATATTAACTTCAACACTCTCCTTTAATATGTTGTGTTTGAACTCTCAAAACTCTTCTGAATTGCTTAAATTTTTCTCTAGAAGTGCCTTGGTTAAGATGTTTGCAACTTGATCTATAGACCTGCAAAATTCAAGTTGAATTTCACCATTTTCTATAGCTTCTCTGATAAAGTGATGCTTGAGTGCAATGTGTTTGCTTTTGTTGTGATGGACTTGATTATTGGCCATAGCAATGGCTGATTTATTATCAAAAAATATGATTGTGCCTTTCTCTTGCTTCTCTTCAATATCTTCTAAAATTATTCTAAACCAAATGGCATGAGTAGTTGTTAGAGAAACTGAAATATACTCAGCTTCAACAGAGGATTGAGCAACCTTTTATGACTTCTTTGAGCACCAAGAAAACACACCTAAACCAAGTGAAGGAACAAAACATGAGGTGCTTTTCATGTCATCAAGAGAGGTTCACCAATCACTGTCACAAAACCTACCAATCTTGTCTCTTCTTTTTGGTGAATCTTATAACATAATCTATAGTGCTTTAGATGCATCTCAACACCCTTTTTGTTGCACCTAGATAAAAATGGTTGGGGTTGTGCATAACCTTGACAACAAGCTTGTTCTAAACATGATGTCAGGTCTTATAGTAGTGAGATAGATCAATCTTCCCACTAAACTTCTATAAAGTGTTGCATCTATCTTCTTTCCACAATCTTCTTTCTTCAATTTTTCATTCACAACAAGAGGAGTATCTATAGACTTGCATCCAAACATTCCATATTTTTTCAAAATATTTTAAGCATACTTTCGTTAGAAAATAAAAACACTTTTTGCATCTTAGCAAATTTCAATCCCAAGAAATTAACACATTAACCATATATCACTCAGTTTATATTTTTTCATCATATCTTCCTTAAACTCCTTTATCATGTTCTCACGATTGCTTGTAAACAATAAATCATTAGCATACAAGGCTATAATAAGAATGTCTCCATTTCCATGATTTTTTAAATGCAAAGTAGGCTCGCTCAAACTTCTTTTGAATCCTTTCTTAGAAAAGTACCCATCAATTTGACTATACAAAACTCTAGGAGTTTGCTTGAGCCCATGCAAAGCCTTTTTGAGCTTGTAAACTTTGTTGTCTTCTCTTTTGACTACAAAGCTTTGAGGCTGATCCATATACACTTTTTCATTTAATTCACCAT
The DNA here is from genome assembly GCA_019925255.1 of Litchi chinensis. NCBI lineage: Eukaryota > Viridiplantae > Streptophyta > Magnoliopsida > Sapindales > Sapindaceae > Litchi > Litchi chinensis. The sequence continues at coordinate 12,680,783 of CM034474.1, read as the reverse complement.
TCAAGAATGTTGATTTTACATCAAGTTGGTAAAGTGACCAACGATTTTGAGTAGTCAAGGCAATAAGAACTCTCACAGTATCAAGTTGAGCAACCATTGTAAAAGTCTCAACAAAATCAACACCAGGTTGTTATAAATAGCCTTTGGCAACAAACCTAAGTTTGCGTTTTTGCACAAACCCGTCTATATTGTATTTCAATTTGTAAATCCACTTTAAACCAAGTACTTTTTTGCTCTTTTGGTCTCTCAACTAGCTATCATGTATTATTCTTCTTTATTTTTTCAATCTCAACTTCCATTGCTTTTCTCCAAGAGTTTTCTATAATTGTTTTTCCAAAACTTTCCGATTCAACAAGACAAAAATTACATGATGCATAGAACTCATCTAAGCTTTTCATTTTTTTTAGACTTGAACTTGATGAAGTTGAACTCGAGCCTAAAGAGGATGAATTAGAGCTTGATAGATCTCTTTGAGATGATAGTGTGCCAAGAAGAGATAATTGCAATGCATTTTCATCACTTGCATTGCCTTGATTTAAGTCTTTATGGATATCATCAACCATGATGGGCTCTCTTAGATTGTTCCTTGTTCCTAATTAAAGGAAGCTTGCTCATCAAATATGACATCTCAACTTGTCACTATCTTTTTGCTTTTGAAATTGTATAGCCTATAGCACCCTGATTATGAACTATAGTATATAAAGATACATCTTTCACTTGTTTGATCAAGTTTATATCTTCTCTCTTTTGAAGTTTGAGCATAATAAACGTAACAAAACATCTTCAAGTGTCTAACGGAAGGTTTCCTCCCACTTCAAACTTCAAAGGGAGTTTGATTAAATAAAGCTTTGGTTGGTGCTTGATTGATTAAATTCACTATTATATATATAGCTTCTGCCCAAAAGAATTCAGACAACCTCCTTTCATGAAGCATGGATTTTTCCATCTCCATAACAATTTGATTTTTCCTTCCGAATACTCCATTTCCCTATAAAGAATACCCAACCATGAGTTGTCTTTCAATGTTTTCTTCTTTACAAATTTTATTAAACTCATGTGAGTTATATTTCATGCCTCCATCACTTCTTAAGGTTTTAATCACGACGCCACTTGGTTTTTCGACATGAACTTTTTAAAAATGGGGAACACTTTAGATTTTTGCCTCATGAAGAATACTCATGTCGTTCTTGAAAAATCATCAATAAAAAGAATGAAGTACCTGTTATTTTCATAAAAGAGAGTAGACATTGGTCCACAAACATATGTGTAAACCAACTCCAACAATTGCTTTGCTCTCCAAGCAACTCCTTTAAGAAATGATTTTCTATAATGCTTGCCAAGTGCACATTTTTCACATACATTTTACTGCTCTTCAATTCTTGATAGTCCTTGCACCAGTATTCTTTTGGTACAATAACTTGGGACTTAGAAAGTTTAAGTGCCCAAACCTTTTGTTCCACAATCATTACTCGTTAACAAGTTCAACCTTGAGAGCTAGTTCATTTGAATATCTAAAGCCAAGTGAAAAGCTTCGATTCTTCATTTCAATTTTTGCTAAAACCATCTTTTGCTTTTCTTTATCAAAAATGGTGCAACATTTATCTTTAAATTGCAATGAGTATCTGTTTTCAAAAAGCTGTCCGGCCGATTTTGTTTCAAGTCGAGTACTAGTAACACATCTAAAATATATCTTATACCTTTATTTGTTTGAATTCCAATTGTCGCTTTACTTTTTACGTGTACAAAAACATCATTCCTTAACTTCACTTGTGACTTGATAGAGGTGTTCATGTCAATAAAGATGCTTCCATTTCCTATCATATAGTTGGTGCAACCACTATCAAGAAACCATACATTGTCTTGTTGCTCAAGTGCATTTTGACAAGCATAAAACAAACCCGCTTCACTTTCTTTTGCTTTTGAATTGTTTGCTTATTGAGTTGCTTTGTATCTACAATCATTTTGCAAGTGACCAAATTTTTTACAATTATGGCATTCAAGCTTTCTTTTGAACCAATAATCATCTTCAACATGGCTACTTCTTTTGCAAATATTACACCTCTAAGAGTGCTTTTCTTCAATAGAACTTATGTCGTAGTTTCCTTTACCTCTATCTCTATTATTCCAACTTCTTCCACTACCTCTACCTCTTTTTCCACCCCTAAAGGACTCTCCTTTGTTTTGATTATTATTTAGAAGCTATTTGTTGGAATGTTTAATGTTGAGTTGAGATTGAAATGCACTGTCAATGGATTTCTCAGAGTGACATAATAATCTCTGCTCATAGGATTTTAGTGAACCCATCACTTCATAAATACTCAAGGTAGAGATATCATTTGTTTCTTCAATCACAGTAACCATAGGATCAAATTTAGCAGGCCACTAAGTAATATCTTCTGGGTAATTTTTGTATCATCAAAGCTCTCACCATAAGTTTTCATTTGATTTACTAACTACATAAATTTATCAAAGAATTCTTTTAAAGTTTCACTCTCTTTCATTCTAATATTTTCAAATTTTCTTCTCAAGTGTTAGAGTTTAATGGTTCATACCTTTGTGCTTCCTTTGAACTCTTGCTGTAGAATATCCCAAGCTTGTTTTGCTATTGTAGTAGTCATGATTCTTGGAAAAATTGTATTTGATACCACCTGCTGAATTTTACCCAAAGCCATAACGTCCTTTTGTTTTCTCTCCTTCAAGAATCTTGATTTAGTCTCTAATAGTGTTGTTGTGAGGGCTAATTCTACAACTCCATCTTCCACCAAGTCCTATAGATCAAGAAAAAGAAAGAAGGTCTTCATTTTTACACACCAAAAATCGTAATTTTCCCCATAAAAAACAGGTACATAAAGCTGTTGAATTGGTGTATTTGGATTTGTTGCAGAACATTTGCTAGCCAGGGAGAAGCTTTGAAGACTCAAGCTTTTTCACACATTTTGATAACTCTTTCTCTTTGATTCAAAACTCTAATACCAAAATATGTTGGCTACTTGTTTTGACCCACAAAAGAACACATAGATGCAGTAGTTTCAATGCTAAAAACAAGAAAAATTGCTTCTAAAAACAGGGGATAGCAGAGTTGTTTTCTGCTGTTCTCCCCTGATCAAAGTTCCCTTTTTTTGTCTGTGTTTGCTGCTGTATTTTTCAGCTTCTTACACAAGTTATCAAACCAGTTTTTATACTGGTTCTTTACATCCTAAGACCATCATACAAGTGTCTTAATTCTATCCACACAAAATGTAACACAAGTTAACTTAACACAACCTTAGTTAACTTAAACTAACACAAATTAAATATATCAACACATAAACTATAGCAGTGACAAACAACGTAACATATTAACTTCAACACAACTTATATTCCTTGCTTTTTACATCATAGTCTTTTTTTATTCAAGTTTTTCATTTTCTTTTATACTAGAACAATAGTTGAGTATTAGATGTGCTTATTTTCAGGCGCATAGTGTTTCTATCTTGTATAACGCCGTCAACGATATTAAATACTTGAAGCATCGAGTTGATGTTATTATCTCTGTTTCCCTCACTGCCTCTTATGTGTATTAATCCATGCACGTACTTCTACGTGACCTGATTAATTTGATTACTTTTTGTGTTATTCTTTATTAGTAGCTGCTGACGGCTAGGGGAGGACATGTGTTCCATGTACCATACATGTCACCATGCGGGTTTGCAGGCTCACAAGCTTCACAGTTCGTGCCCATCGAGCCCAAATTGAATATGGGTACGATGTGTTATCGACTGGTGTACCATTGCTATCAACTCCTTTGGCTGGCTTCCATCATGCGTATTCAGGAGGAGTAGGCTTGCCTTTAATGAAAGGAACTACAAACTTTGCAGTCCCTCAAGTGCATATGCCATTTATTAATTCACAAGTGCAAATGCCCAATTTGGTCCCAGGTTTCTCTCCTACACCAAGCGTTTCAAGCCATGCAATTCAGATTAATTCTCAAGCAGCATCAAGCGTTGACATCGATCCTCAGCAACAACTGCCCATGATAACTCAGGTTCACCCTGATCTCTAACTTTTCTATCGTTTTTAGGCCGACTCCCTGAAATCATGCCTATCTCTATCAAGTCCTTTGCCAATGAGCAGCCACCAAGAGACAGTTACTACTTCATGAGTGAGAAATTAACGCGGACTCCGAGACTTCTCTTCCCTATGTTTGTTTCGATTGGTTTTGAATGTAAGAGTGTTGTAAGAGTGTTTAAATGTTATAATCTAGCTAGAGTCATTATCAATAGCCTCAAACCTTTCAGTCTAGCAACTACTTCTCAAGATCTCTCAAGAAGAAGACTCATGTAGTAGAACCAGTTTCCAGTACTTCCAACTCAATAAAATCACTATTCAGCTCAAGTTTATTAACCAAGAAATGTTTGGCTACCATGCATTTCAATCTTAATAACAGGGCGAATTTGAGGGTCATAATAATTTAATTTTAACTTATTTATATATCATCTAATATACCAACAATAGAAATATGATATATGTATTTAAAGATACATATAATTTAGATAAAAATTTCTCCATTACAAAATTATACATATATTAAACATATTCTTTTAATTGTCACCGATCAATTAATTTCCTACTATTAAAACTTAAATATAAAGTAATTTTCCTTTTTTTAAAAAAAAATTAATCGACGAAAAAACTAATTTGTGGATGAAAAAGCCACCCATAATGTTGATTGTGGAGGTTCACGTCCCCCCCGTTGCTGCTATGGAAGAGCAGGGAAAAGAGTTGAACCTCCATCCCCAGTGGTTGTTGAAGGGTAATTGAGCCTTCCCTACACGTGATGAAGGAGGCTCACAAGCTTCCATCACGAATCTTAAGTAGGAAGGCTTGAACCTCCCCTCTAATTGTCTGAGAGGGAAGCAACTGCTTCCCCTTGTTTGTTCTACCATATTTGGTTGAACCTTGTTGCTTCCTATTCTTTGCATTATTATTTTTTTTATTTGATTAAATTATTATTTTATTATGTGGTTTTATTTTTATCTTAAATTTAAGATGCTTTGGTCTTTCACAAGTCAACCAAACGAAATTATTAATATTTCACTATCAGAAAAAAAAAGGTTTGTATCTATAAATCCAAACTTCCTCTCTAGCTGCCTATAGTTACATCAAATTTAAGGGGTAACAGAAAGCTTAATTTGGTGTTTTAATTCAAATCTAAAGGTGAGGGACTTAAAATTCCTTTTCTTGAAAAAAGTATTTTCAAATGGAGGTTCTATATACAACATTTTCCATTAAAAAATTTTAAGACAAAATTCGAAGTACTAAATCTAATAAAACTGTGATTTTTAATTACATCATTTTGTAGACTAGTTCATTTCAATAATAATATTTAACTTTATGTAAAAGTATTTGAAATCAAACTCCATATGACACATACCATGGTTTTGTTAAATTTTTTAACTCATATTTATCAAAAAGAAAAAGAAATAGTTTGATACTAGCATGGGAATTGTATTTGTAAAGGTATGAATACGGAAATAATTATACATCTTGGTTAGAGTCATGGATGACTTTTGGTCAGGATTTGGCAAATAATTTCCGAAGTAGTAATCTGTTTCAGACTCTGTGTATTTCTTTTGGTTGGCGGCAGCCCTTGGAACCCTGTCTAGAACTTTGGAATTGAAATATTTGAGAAACCTTTGCATGTATTGGGTGCTTTCACCGGCATGATAATCTCCTTCTCCTTCACATCGCACATACAAAGCTGATAGTGTTTCCAGGCAGAAAAACGCTTTATGCCACAAACAGATATTCACAATCAATTATATTAGACTTCAAATTGGAAAATCTTACTTTATTCAGAAAAAAAAATAATAAAGGAAAATCAAGGTTCCTTAAAATTGTTTAATAAAACTATTTGTGGAAATAAATATGAACAATTTGAAATTTGATTTTGCAACATTCTAAATGTGTATCGCAAGTTAGAGTAACGCTACACCTTTCATTTTTTTATAAAAGAGTTGACACCAGGCCTTATTTTAATGCCATCCTTCCTTTTAGTTATGTCAAATTAAAATAATAAAAATTATTTGATATGATAGTTAAGATGAAAAAGTTAGGATATAAATTAAAAGATGTATTGTTACTTGATAAAACATTTTGAAAATGGATTTTTTACGTCAAAAAAATTAAAGTGAGTTTGATACTATACATGAAGATTACCAAAATCTCTAAAATATTTGTGTTATGCTTATGAATCTCTTCATATTTTTATGTTTATAGTTAATAAAAAAAGGTTATAATAAAAAATTAGTGTTTGAGAAATTATCTTTTCTGTAGTTATAGTAACTATAAGAGTCTTGCAATTTGATTTGAAAATGAATCTAAATAATGAATAATTAAATAAAATATTTAAATTAATAATTAATTGTATCCGCTGGCGAAGCCACATGCATGAGTGGCTCTAGGCTCAATTTTTGAAAAAATTTAGATAAATATTTAAATTTTGTCCCAAATCATCTTTATTTAGATTTTTCTCCTTAAATTAAACATATTTTGAAATTGGCCCTTCTCAATAAAATGGATATGGTTTCGTCCTCACTTGTATCTTGATCAAATGCAACTTATTTTTCAAAAATAATGCAATAAAAGAAGGAAGCCCTATCACATGTCACTGAAAAATAGGTCTTTATAATAAATAGTAGTCATACATGTTTTAGATGCAATTTTGGATTTTTAAAACAAAAAACATATTTGGAAAGCAGGCATGGGACAGGGTCCTATTTAGAAAATGCAAGGAAATTTCAACTTCTTACCCAAAATAGAAGATTGGCGAAGCTGAAATATTCACCAATGACGGACGAACTCCAAAGCAAAACGAGCCTCCAGAACTTAACGCAAATGTTTATTGTTTATAAACATCAATATACTATATATTAGAAATACCAAATATGAAAATATGGAGGAGAAATAACATTAATTTCATACCAGAAAATAGTGCCTTAAATTGTTCCCACATGAAATTTTATAGAATTCTATCAATAGCTAGTTGATGTTTCCAAATAGATGCCGACATGTGGTTTCTAACCTTCTGAATTGGTCAATGTCGGGTCGACTCCTAAAAATTATAATGCACAATTTAACTAGGATTTTCCTCTAAGAATATATATTAAAAGTTAAAAGAATAATAAAATTAATTTATTAAAAAATAAATTAAAATTTTATTCTTTTAGAAGTTTTAATATATGTCTCAAAAGTATATGTTAATATGATATAAATAATTATTATAGAGAGAGATGAATATTCTTTTTGATTATATATATATTTAAACTTTTTTCATTTTATATTGAAACTTCAACATTTCAGCATCCACGAAAATTTCATAACTAGATATGAGAATTTACCGTCTGTATGTATTATTCTATGTTATCTTCCATGTAACCTCATCTGCCAAGTGCATTTTTCATTTGTCTTTGGCAAGATTTATATTAATTATTTAAAGATTTGACTATCTTATTGACAAGTAAGGTTATTCATCAATAATAATATTTAGATATTATTCTTATAACTAGTCTAATAGTTACTACTGATAGATAACCATATTTGATTAATAAGGTAGTCAAATTCATTATTTGAATTCAAACTCCAAACTTAGAATTAATGGAGTCGAAAGAGCTTGGATGGATTGGTTTAATCTAGTCCAAAGCCCTTTTGATCCAATTTAGACTTTTTCAAGATTTGTTATTGGGCTTTTTAAAGGACAAGATTTAGAGTGGCGGTATTTACACCCCACTAAAGTTATATGCACATCCTTTTTATAACCTCACCCCATTAAATATTGTTTTAAAATGTTATATTGCATAATTATAACATATTTAATCAAAAACTATCATTTCTTTAATTTTATTGTACTATATCATTTCATATGAATTATTATTTTTCTTTAAATACTTAATGGGATGAACTACTAAAGGGTGTACAACCAATTTTAGAGGGGTGTAAATATGGATCCTCAAAATCCATTTCGGCTTGAATACAATCCATGTTCAGTTATGTTTATCTTTGGCCGATTTAATGAAAAGGTTAAAAATAAAAATACTAATAATAAATAGGTTTTTCGGCGCCAATATTTGTATATATACACTAAATTATTATGTTATTAAAATCCAACATCATCTTTTAACTAAAATTATCAAAAAGGCTATATAATTTATAAGTACATCCACAAATTATCAATTAGTTTCCCACATACATGATAAAATCCTATTTTTTCCAAACCCCAATGACTCTATAAATATTTTTTTCAAATATGAAAAGATAAGTTTTAAATTAATAGATAAGCTTTAAATTATACACACACAGAGGCACACACACATACATGCATACATATAGACAGATTGAGCATGTGGTGTGCAAGTCCAACTCCATTAAAGGCCCTTTTTTGGTTGGGCCCAGCCTGATCCGTCCTAAATACTAATGAGTCCAAATTTTTGAGAATATATATGCATATACATATATATATATATATATATATATATATAGTTTTCCCTTGCGAAACCCGATCTGCTGCGGCGTTGAAACTGAAGAAAACTGGTTTCTGTTGCTCTGAAGGATAAAAAAAACTTGGACGTACAATGGATCCTCAACCCGAACCAGTCAGCTATATCTGTGGAGGTACGTGTGTGTATATTCTTTTGAACAATCAAAGAACCTGTTGTCCATGTTCAACGAAACAAAAAAACTAGTAGTAACGACGAGAATCTATGTGCAGATTGTGGGATGGAGAACACGTTGAAGCCAGGGGATGTGATACAGTGCCGAGAGTGCGGTTATCGTATCCTCTACAAGAAGAGGACCCGTCGAAGTAAGCCACTTTTTGCGTCTTTGCTATATTTGTGTGTTGTATATAGTCTTCTCTGGCTTTGTTTTTTAAGTGAATTCATGCTCAGTTGGTTGTTGGGGTTTGGATTGTGGAACCAAAAGTTTACGACCTTAGTTGTTGTGTGTTTGGGTTTCCTGGTTAATGAAGATTTCAGGGTTTGGAGTTTAATTAGGGTTTTGCCTTTGTTTTTGTGTAAATTCATGTTCAATTGGTTGATGGGGTTTGGATTGTGAAATGGAAAGTTTGGAAGTTGTAGTCTTACGTGGCTTGTTTTCTGGGTAATTAAAGATTTGTGGGTGAAGCTTAGTTAGGGTTTTTGAAAATTAGTTATAGAACAAGCTGGTTAGGTTAAGTGGTTTGGTGGTTGGCAAAAGAATTGAGGTTTCGAGTTTCCGGTGAATTAGGATGGGTTTTGCACCTTTGTGTATGTGTGTGTGTTTGTGTGTTTTTGGAATGAACAAGGCTGGTGGTTGGGAAGCTTGGTGAAGAAATAATGTTGAACATGCAATGTGGAAGCTTCAGTTGGGCACTTTGGACTTGATTTTGAGGATTAGAGCTTGTGATTGGTTGCTGTATTGAGAAGTTCGTTGCCAACATAAGATGATGATGGGAAAGAGTTTTAGTATTTTTCTTTTTAGTTTGAGTTAGGCTTGAGAAGAGTCGATTTGGGTGGTTATTTGCTTACTTGTTAGAATGTTAAGGAGGTTTTGTGGATCCTTTTTGGTGGTAGGAATGGATAAATAGATAAGTTTTTTACAAACAATTGGTGGCTACACATTGAGGTTTATATATGGGGAGCTATAGTTTTCTAGACAGCTAAGCATATGATAATTTAATGGATGCAATTATTGTGAAGATGACAGAATTACATCATTGTATCAGGGGAGTGAGTACTGAATAGTAACTTGATAACTTCTAGATTTGAGTAATTTGATTCCATAGTGCTTGTTTTAGGTACAATTGGGTTTGGAAATTAACAAATTATTGAAAGAGGATGGATTTCATATGTTTGCAAATTCATGAGAGAGAATAGATGTTTTCCATATTAACAGAACAGATCTCTAAAGAAGATTATTAATCCAGTTCACTAGCATCCAAGCACCTAATTAACAATTTCATCCTATTTATGGCGTTGATATGCATTGTTTTTTCGCTCACATTATACCTTCTGTATTTATACATTGGATGTGTTTGTGGATGTACATGTGTCTCTTAAAGTGAGTTTTGTTGAAATTGAAGTATGATTAATGAAGTCTCCTCTTCTATCTTCACAATCTCTGTCTCTGTCTCTGTCTCTTCTCTTAAGCAAGCAACAAATTGAAATATAGTTGGTGTCTGGAAGTCTTTCTTGGATGTCATAATGGGTTTGGCTGGGTCTTTGTATGTATATATGTATAAAAATTTGTGGTGCTATATTTTAACTTTTCTTTCCATTCAAAATTTCAAGTTATTGCCTATTGGTGAAAACAGTGATGTAACACCAGCATTTTTGCTCATTGCAGTTGTTCAGTATGAGGCGCGCTGATAAAAAGTCATGATAAGTAGCATGCATCCAGTGATTTTGAGAAATATTTTCAAGCATGTTGTGTCTTGTCTAATTTATACTAGATGCGTTTAGTTTGTCCATAGTTTCTAAAGAAATATGTTATTATTGGCACAAAGACATCATGGTGTTGTGATTCATTAAACTTGATGCATTGCATAATGTCCCGTGACTCCCTAAGTTAATGGTGTTATTGCCTACTGGGTTGCACTATTGTTCCAAGACATTTGAAACATTGTTTGAAGATTATCATGTTAAATTAAGTGGTTACAGTTTTGAATTACTTGTTAATGCGTGGTATGATTTGATCTTCATTCCTCGTGACATTTAGTTTGATGGGGTTAAGGTTCGTATTTTGTCCTACATTCTCCTTGTATTATTAGATCGTTCATTCATATTATAACACTTCTATTTCGTTCCAATAAGCCAAAAGAACACAAAGTAGTTCATTAGAGGAAGTATAGGTCTAATAAACATAAGATCAATATTAATTTTTTCAGCAAACAATGTCTCAACCTTATTATTAAGAAAAACAACAGCACCTTTTTTTTCCGCAAAAAACAACATTCACTGAATGGAAAGTATGAGCACGTACCTCTAGAGAGTGCGCCACTGGTATTTGGGAATCAACTAATTTAAATAGCTAAAACGATTCATCTTTAAATCGTAAAGTCATCCTTAGAATTCACTCAATCAAAGTAACAAGAAGCCAAAACCTTTGAATATTAACAGTGAGTACACTTTCAACATCAATACTCCTTTGACAAAATCTTTGAACTTTTCATTCATTGCTTCAACAGACGGACTCCTCTATGGGGTCTGACTGGGCAAATCTGGATATTGATGCTCAACTAAGGCAATAAAACCAGAAGTACCATCATTTTCTCAAAGTGACAATGGGAGAAGAAAAAAAGACAGTAACAGAATTACAGAAATATTACTCTGAACATGAGTTGTTCTATGCTGTTTCCTACCATAACGGAATAGTTTATAATCATTTTACATTTGGTAAAGAGGGTTGCAACGATATAAAAGCGAAATTTCATTTGGAATTATGTGTGATATCTCACACTTGAAAAACATCCAATAAGCGACCTTTGCCGTCTCATATGGAAAAATATTCGTCTTTTATTATCTTTTACGGGAAAACAGTTTGGTGCACTAAAAATTTGACATAGGATATGCACCTGAAACATAAAAATATTTAAAACACACAATGCCCCAGTTCTCATCAACTTCTTCCTATCATCCTTCTGCCCGGTCACATGCGTCAAACTATTAAATTTACTTTTGAAGTTGTAATTACACATTGACATAATTTCCATTCGCCAATATGTCTGACCTAAGAGCTAAGAGATAAGTTCAAGTAACAAAAATCTCATTATTGTGTGAGTAATTTTTTCATATTTGAGTGGATAATTTTTTCCAATCTTTTAAAAGTAAAGGTTCAAGTTATGCTTTAAAATTATATTTCATCTTGTCTGGATAATAATTTGATTTGGCGTCTTTACGTAAAATGAAAAAAAAAAAAATCACATATATTAAATTTTTGTGATTGGATGTGCCACTCCACATCACACGTGTACTGAGTGTACTGAAATTTTCTCCTTTTTACATATGAAAATGCAAATGGGTGGGATCAATGTAACGTACATTATATGCCCTTTTCATCACGTCACCTATAAATCAGATTTGAGTGTTGTGGGGAGCTTTTATATCCCCCAAGTATATTTTGTTTTGTTTATATCGAATAAACATTGTTAATGATTATGGTTGAATGAGGTTAAAATTTGTTATGAAAAAAAAAAAAAAAATTCAGCCTCATTCAATCAAATCACCGAAAGTTGATTTGAATATTATATTAAATAAATAAATTGGCCCAATAATAATTATTAGATTCATACTAGATTTGACACTCGTAGGTTTTACTTTGGCCCCTTTGGACAATCAAGTCAAAAAAGTGGTTTAAACCCAAACCCAAAATGTTTGAACTTCCTATCTATAAAAGATGCTCCAACTTTGAATATGTGAAGAATATCTTTTAATATGTGAATATCTTTTAAGGCATGTACATTAATGTTTCTAATATGGAAGCTAAAATATTATTTTCTTAAGACATTTATTAAGGATTTGTAAATTTCGATTTTATTATGACCTTTCACATAATTAAAGAGTTACTGTTATCTGTAAAAATACATATGAAGATATTGATTCACAAATTCAAGGTTATTTATTTTTGTCTACTGTGAAACAGCTCAGGCAATTTTTTTTTTTTTATTTAACAAAACAAATGAATTATAACTTCGGTGGAACTCTGAAAGAGACCCTCTCTTGCATTCTTTTCAAGCAAGTGGAAATTTTATAATCTGTTTAATTTAAGAAAAGATTTATGTCATTTTGTGCATAAAATATTCCAGTACACAATACAAATTGTTTTTGTAGGTGAGTATTTGTTTTATGTCTTTATCTTGGAGCAAAAACTAAAATAACATTAAATCAAATGTAAAAATCAAAGTGGCACAAACCTTTTAATCATTATATCATATAGTGAGATTCAATTTAATTCAATTCCATAGTATAAATTTCTAACACTGAGACATGCCCAAAAAACTTCATTTAATTCTCTTACTCGCTCTTCTTCATTTGGGGTTTGAAAATTGAATTGAAAATGAAAGTTTCATTTTTATCATTATATGGTGTGTTAGTTCTGTTTCTAATCAAGGAGTCAGAGTTGACTATGACTGGCAGTTGCAACCCATTGGAGCTAAGCCCATGTGCAAGTGCAATGATAGCATCAAGCCCACCCACAGACATTTGTTGCAGCAAATTGAAGGAGCAAAGGCCTTGTCTTTGCCAGAATGTGAAGGATCTAAACCTCCAAAAGTTTGTCAATTCTCCTAATGCCAGGAAGGTTTCTACCGTTTGCGGCTCTCCCTTTCCTACCTGCTAGCCATTTAGGTGGTCTATGTTAAGTATGTTACATACTGTTTTTGTAACAATTAAAAATGGGTGTGTATTTGAAAGTGCATTAATCTCTTTTAACATAATTAGAAGTGCTTTGAATAGTGGAAGGTGTTGCGTGGTTATAAGGTCTTTTCAAATACACCATAGTTATTTTTATGAATCCAAAATGTTCCATAGTGAAAATGTCATTTCTTATAGTGCACTTTCGATTCACATTCATGATGGGTTTCAAGTCTTATTATTCACCAAACATATTTGAGAAATTTTATCTCATTATTTATAGAGTAGATATCTCTTAACTTTGTGGGAGTAAATTTTTTAACTATATTTGAATTATTTTATGTTGGAAGGTTCTTACAAATTCCTAATCATGTGTTTGATTACTTTATGATGAATTCCTAATCACAAATTCCTAAACACAAATTTTTTGGATTATTCTATTTTGGTGCACCTACTGGGAACGAAATTGCATTGGACCACTACTTGTGTCCTAGCTTGTGTGGGAGCTAGATTTGTCTCAATTGTTTGTCTCTTGCTTTCAATTTATTTCGTTATCATAGCTTGCGCTATTTCAAGAGTTTCTTGAGAGCTTCTTGGGAATCAATGCCATACTCTTCTCCACATCATTTACTAAAATGTTGATCTCATTATTACATATTTAAGCAAAACCACCCATTATTATTATTATTATTTATGATTGGGACCAACCCAGGGTATGATTGGGACCTACAACAATAAGGATTAAGACGCAATCTAAATATCAGATTCTACGAACGGAAGGAAGCAACCCACACATGAGAAGGGGGAGGGAGGATAATTCATACACATGAAAAGGAAACTCATGTCATGTGAGAGAGGGTGTTGAAACACTCACCTCTCAAGAGAGAGGAAGTGGAGGGGTGGCATTTATTCCATTGCATGGCAGCCCCTTTTACTATTAGTCATTAAAGTTATCATTAACTATTAGTTATTAGAGTATATCTGTAAAATACGTATATATACACCTATGGTGACAAGCACGTGATCTGGTAATATGCTAATCTGTCCACTGTTAGCAAATAAAGTATTTCTTTCATTTTTTTGAATTCCAAACAATTTGATTAGTGGTCAGTGCACTAAGATTTAAGGTCATCTCTTCACATTGCTCTCCATTTGTTAGTTTGTAGCTTTCACAGTAACTTCATCAATGTTACCCACTAAGTACAATGCATGTTTAGGATAATTCTCTTAATAGGATAATCTTAAACCCTTTAATTATTTCTACTAGACCAACATATTTCCTTGAAGAACCAGTAAAATTTTACTACTAAACATGGTTGTGATAAGAAATGCTTAAATTTTCGGGCTCTTTTTATGGTTAAACAGTTCTCTTTGGATATGATTTGTCCAACCTGAGGATAGTTATAATGCTTTGAAATTCTTTGTAATGTTGTAAATTTTGATCAACTCTTTCGGTAGTTTCATAATATTCCTCATCTTATCTGATTTGGAGCAGAGTCTAAAGGATCTACTATTGGATAGATACCTTTGGCCGCTAATCATCTTGATACTGTGGCAATAACATCTAAATTTGTAAATGTTGTAGGAGTTGGATCAATCAAATCATTTATCGGTACATAAATGGCTTGAATGAAAATTATGAAACCTTTTTTGATAAATGTACTTCTTTCTTGTAAGGAATCCATTTTGATGCGTACAAGCACATAAGTTTATAGATATAATAAAAAAATTGTTGACTTCATTGATTTTATTTATGTAATGTAATTTGATGAATTTTGATAGATTTTAAATTAAATTTACAAATAAAAAATGTCTACAACAAATTTTATCCTTTTCCCATAAGTTTCATTGGATTTCACAAGAAACACTAATAAAATTTATATGAAACCTATAGAATCTATGAATTTCTTTGACATATGTCATTAAAAAAAAAAAAAAAAATTCTATTAAATGCTAACAAGCTCTTAATTGAATACACTACTCTTAATTTACAAATTTTGACAATGTCTTCCGATTGCAGTAGGGAGAGAGAGGAGGATTTTCAATGCTTTCAAAAACAAAAAATCAAATGGTAAGTTCTTATACTTGAAAAACACTTTCTCCAAAAACCTTGAATTTACCACTGTCCAATATAATTAAGTGATAAGAACTCTCGTTTAGTTTGATAATGACCTTCATTTGGATGTCCATACCACACATGGTATTAAATATTAAAAAAAAAAAAAAAAACACATCTTAGGACAAGTCGTAGATCAAATCTATTTCGTGAACTAATTACAAAGCACACTATCAAATCCGAGGAACATTTGGACTGTTACGCAAACTACTATTTCATTAATTGTACAAAAATATCATTAGTTTCAAACAAACACAACACCATATATTTCATTTCTAACATATAACAACATAAAATATACATGAAACCATCTAACATACGAGCATTGATTTTTATAAATCTATCTTTCCCTCCACAATGTCACCAAAACATTGAAAAATAATATTAACCTACTCGAATCACAAAACTAAGGTTTCTCAAATTCACCGGTTTGTTGCTGTGGCTGTGCAGCCATGCCAAGACCCTCGTTCTGATGTTTCTGCCATCCACCTGTATCAGCCCTGGCATGAGCCCAATAGTAAAGGATTGAACTGGCCAGTGACAACAGTGTTAAAGCGGCTGCAGCAGCAAAGACACCTTTCCGCAGCGTGGCACATGATTGGTTATGTTTCTCAAATATCGCTCTGTATTTTGTGTGGTATGCATTCCTAGCTGACCCTGCCAATAAGCATGCCTCGGCTCCCAAAAAGATAATCCTAATGTCATTGTTCAAAATTGTTTCTGTTTAGTAACTCCAAACAAAACAATCAGCAAACATATGAAATACATTTTTCATTTTTCAACACTCGTTACAAAATATGAGAATAGAACATTGATGAACCAGCATTCATCAGACAAAACGGTCTTCAACGGGTTACAGATAGCCTTAAAACTCTTTTGAACATTAGCCATTAAAACCTCATGATAAAATCTTGATTCTGAAGAACATCTCTTTGACCTAAAACAAAATCCTTACTTTGCAGAGAAGGATCACGATTAGAGACAAAAACTTCTGTTGAGCGTTGACAAAGGGTGACTGATTGCAAAAACTAATGAATGAACTATATAATCTTCTCAGCACTTCTAGGCATATCTACACGACCAGTTTTATAAACCTTATCTCTTTTCATATCTCATCAAAACACATTATTCTAATGCCTATAAATACAATAAAAAAACATGCCAATTATCAAATTGATTGGAAACCCTTTTTTTTTTTTTTTTAATATAATCCAAAAATCCCCCAAAACCATTTAATGAATTCAAGTTCAAAACTGTAGCCCTCCGCTAAACCCTACAATCTTTGGGAAACAATAAACTATAGTCTTTGGCCATGTAGGTGTCCATGAGAGTTTAAACCTTAAACCTTGAGCAAGCAAATTACAAGATTCAACCATTTTTATTAACCACTCACGGGTAAATTTGTTGAAAACCTGTGATTATGTAACTCATAAGCACCCATGGCTATGCACAAAAAACTTTAATCTTTTAGCCCCCACTTGTGATGGGAGTTGGAACTAACAAGTTACTAGATACAGTAGCAGGACCGGTAGAAGTGAACAGAATGGATTTTGATCAAATATCCAATCTGTCCTAGTCAGTATATGTGGTTTCTTATATTCTGTCTTGAATTGTTCTGTACTCGTTAGTAGGATTGTCTTAATGAGTACAAAGACAAGCTCTCATATAATGAATGGTATCCCATCTTTACTGAGAGTAGCCATCATAAGAAAGGCATTGTAAATAATTTATCATAGCAAATTGAACTAATACTATAGTCTAAGCTGAGGAATCAAAACACTTTTCCACAGCTTGTTAAGTCGATATTTCTGCAGATTTTAGAAAAAAATAATAATAAATCGAAGGATTTTAAGGTTGTATATAGGTATAACCCGATCTATGCATAAACTCAAATCAATTGGTTTTCCTCCAAGTTTGGTGTCACTGTCTTACAGATTTGACCCTTCAGACATTTCACTCCACATCCAGAGATCTGATCAACTAAAATATCTAGCAAACATATGGTCACAAAAGCACAAGCCAATTTTTTTTTTTTTTTTTTAATCTAAGGACAATCACTACCGACGAAAAAAGAGAGAGAGAGAGAGAGAGATTTAACCAAAAAAAAAAAATGTCAGACCTACTCGTGAAGAATTACTAATAATAGCAAAGAAAAAAAACTTGAAAGTGGAAGGAGAAAACGGTAATTTTATACCAGGAAAGGACGAAGAAGACAATAGCGCATATGGTGGAGGAGCTGCCACTAACGAGGCCTTTACCACAGCAAAGACACCTCGTGACGCCGTTTATCACCGCCTGGCTTATCAGCAGCAGCCCGAACGCCGTCAGTCCGTACACCGTCGACGCGTCCGAGGCGTAAACGCAGTAAGTGTAATCGTCATATTCGTCGGCAACCACCTTCGCCTGACAACCAAAAAAAAAAAAAAACCAAACAAACGGCGCCGTTTAGGGACTTAAAACAGTGAGTAAGATAATAGAAATGAAAGAGAGAGAGAGTGTGTGTGTGTGTACGGTGCTGCGACGTCGTTCGGCGCCAACAGCGAAGACGAAGGCGATGAGATGGAGCGAAGTGACGATGGCGAGCACGGACACTGAGAGAGCCATTTGTTGCTTCTTCTTCACTCACTGATGAGCTTGATTTTGCTTTTTCTTTTTTTTTTTTTTTTTTTTAAAATTCTGATTTTTATTGGTATGTTATAAATATATATGATTTTTTTTTAATAAATGATAATTATCTCTTCTTTTAAGGAAGGCGATTGTTTTGTTTTGTTTTCTGCTTTATTATTGGTTTTGTCTGACTTTAGAGCCCTCTTTATGAGGCTACTTTACTGGATTCTTGCTTAGATGCCGATTTGTTTCACTCCTAGCGGGTTGATGTTAGAGTGTCATTATTTCGTTTTTGAGAGGTTCGGTTCTGGTGCTCTAGAGACCACTCTACTACTTCTTTAGCGTACTTTTCCTAACGATCTTTCTGCTTTAAGTAGGGAGATCAATTGTCTTTATTATGGTACCAATCATCTATTCTGCCACCAATCAATAGCAAAAAAAATATATAAATAAATTTTCATTTTAATCATTATATTTTAACAATTTACCTTATTTAACATTTCTAACTTGGAATATATTATTGAAATAATGATCTTTAAAATTTTCGAAACTCGTTAATTTGTTCAGTTAAGATTTTATTAAAAGTTTATTTAGAAAATGCAAATTGATGAATTTTAAAGTTAGTGTATTTCTAGTTAGTAAGCATAATAAATCATTAAACTATCTTTTAAAAATAAATTAAAGCTTTATTTTTCATTTTTTTAAAAAAATGACCTAGATAACATATTAAAAAAATCTACTAATACTCAAAAATAAAAGAGAGAGAATAACATTTAATTCGAGACATAATAATAATAATATTATTATTAATACTAGTTTAAGACTTAACCACAGTCAATTGAGATATGATGACTTTTCAAATGTGATTTGGATAACAACTCCCAAGAGAAAGGAAAAGAACCCCCATACGTGAAAAAAAGAACTGTAAATTATTAAATTAGATATATAATTTATTATCTCGCGATAAAGATAGTAAGAGATAATGTTATTACCACCATGTCGCTGGCTATCCATGCTATAAAATGGTTAAATTTTATCAACAAAAATCTTAAAGATATTTCGTAAAAGATTTGGAAATGAAATATTTTGTCTAATAAAAGGGGGAATTGAAAATCAATCATTTAATCATTGAAATGTTTTGAAATGGAAGCGGGGGGACACGTAGCCGATATAACAGGAGGGAAGTTAGGATTGTAGCGCTGGGAGTGTGAAATTGGGAGTAGGTAAGTACTGTCACCCAAATGTGGGTGGGACCAATATACTGACTGCGATTGACAAACCAGTCTGTCCGAATAGCTGGACCCCGGTTGGCTTGTCGGAGTACGTACCGTCCGCCGCTTGTAGCCGATCTTTGTTTGTTTTATTTTTATAAATTGAACCCTAGCAGTCTTGCCAACCCAAGTCCAACTATGTGACGTCGGACATGTAGAGGACTGACCGCAGCGATGGGCTCGTTGGACAGGGCTGTTCTTGGCTCATAGAGGGACGTCACTCACGTACTTGACCCAAGTGACTCACCATGGGCTCTATTTAAAAGTACACGTTCTTGATGCTATATGATCCAAGCCTGTTTGTTTTCCTACAAAGAGGCTTGCGCTACGGATTTAATCAGTCAAGGTAAAGGTGTATTTTCACGATTTACGAAATTTACATTTAATTCGTTTCGTAGATATGTTAACTTTTACTTTCATAGATTGATGCGGCAAGTTCATAACTAGTAAATTAGGGAACATGTTTTTTTTTTTTTTTTTTTTAATTATCTATACTATTACAGGAATAGATATACAACCGAACACTCTAAATAGATTTACTAAAGTGTGGTCCAAAAATGAAACTCTCTAAAGTGAAATAATGGATCCCAAGGGAGAGAAGATGACCGACCCCATATGTTGAGGGGAAACTGGCCACTACCAGAGTGTTTATGATGAACTTGCCTTAGCACACTAGTGCATCAAGATGGTATGCCATTCTACTAAGGCATTGGGCCTTTGCTTGGGAACATGCTTTAAAATCTTACACCCTTGTTATTCACGCCATAAATTTTAAGTTCAATTTGCTAAATTATATTAATTTGATGATTTGTATAACAAATATAATATTCAACAAAATACACTATATAAACTCTTTAGGTCATTGTAGTTATGGAGCTCATATTGACACTCTTACGTCTTATTAATTTTTATTTAAGGAAGAAATTGCTTGTCCTTCTTCCACTCAACACTTAAAAAATCTAAATTTCATGTATTAAAGTATTTTGTTTGTTTGTTAAATGATCAAATAACTTGAAATTTTTCAAAAACTAACCAAAAAAAAAGTAAAAATACCTAATTTTTCACTTAATTCTAAATCACTAAATTACATTTAAAATATTTACTTCCAAATCAATCACCCTAAAAGTTATGTATTTTTATTTTTATCCTAATACCATATTGTATTTTTTTTATATTATAACCTAATAGTTATAATAAATAAAACCTAATAACTCCAACCTTTTCTATTGAAAATTATTTTAAATTTATGCTTAGTTATTAACATTTCAACACCATAGTTAAATGTTCATTTTATTTTTCTTAACAATATAAAACCATTTCTATATCACCTATTTATTATATTTTAATTATAAACAACTTCTTACTGATATTTACATTAAAGAATTGTTTAAGATTTGTTGAATTTTTAGTGTTTAGTTGTTTGTATATGTGAAGAACAATATTGATCACGGTGGTACAAATAATATTAAAGGGAAAGATTCAGTATGCACAGGTTCAACTTATCAAGCTGGACTTGGACAAGTCAAAGTTTGCAGAGTTAATCAAGCCAACACCGGGGATGTGATGTTGGACATAACAAACAATTGAAAGTTTGGTTGGAAAATGGTGATATGGTGACTCATTAATGGATTGTTGTTAGACCGATTAGTGCCAATAATTATGTTAAATAAGTTTGTTAGAGAGCAGGTTAGAATGTAACTAATCGGGCACTAACCTGTATATAAATTAGACATTGGGTGTACCTTTTTTGGTGTGTTGAACAAGTCAACAATTAAAATCATGTTCCAAAGAGTACATCAATGGAGTGTTCTTTTTCTCTCAATCTCTTGTCAAGCTTTACATCAAACGCCTACCTGCTTATATCCAACACTTTCTTGGATAACTCCTTACCATCAGAATATCATATTAAATAAAAATTTATAACAACTAATAGTTAAAAAATATATATAAATATCAAATTAATTTTTCTTCAAACAATTTTATTACCAATAAACAAACAACTTAACATTACATGTAGAGCTAGGAAAAAAAAAAACAAACAAACAAACAAATTATTCAAGTTGAGATTATAATTACTATTCAATCTTTAGTGAAATTCAAAACGATTGTTGAAATACTTTTATTTGTTTGTTTTCCTTTTTGAGATCCTTAAACATATGGGATTTTTAAGTGGTTTAGTTATTATCAATATTTCCCTCACCTCCAGTCTCAACTATGCATTTTCATTTATTGTTGGAGAGATATTTATTTTCATTTATAATTATTTATAATTTAATTTAAATAAAAATAATAAGTTAATACCTTATTTTAAAAAATAATAATAATAAAAGAAGCTCTTTCCATTTTGGTTTGTCAACATGAGGCTGCCTCCTCCTCGTCCAGATTGAAGAAGGCCAACTATCCTCTTTCCGCCAAACACGAGGAGGAGGCCCTTCTCCAAATCATCACTAATGGAGGCGGCATCACTACCTCCTCTTATTGGAATTTCAATTATAGGGCTAAAGATTAGAGTTAGCATTGGGGACTGAATTTGAGAAATTTAGAGATTTTGAGATAATAAAATATTTTTGGTACTCACTTAGTTATATGAGGTTTTTTAATAAGTATCCATTGGTTAAGTATAACTTAAGTGAGAAGCGAAAAAAAAAAAAGAACATAAAATAAATAAATAAATAAACTAAAAATAAGATACAAGCAAAAAAGTTTAAAAAAAAAAAAAATCACGTAATTTAAGTCATGAATCAAAAGGTCTTACTAATGTGAAAAATAAACACCCTTCTAGATTTTCCAATCAACATTATGAGTACGGTGTTTAATTTTGCAAACTTAACTTGGGCTCCAATCTTTTCACCTAATCGTGACCAAAACTCATAAAAATAGGAATATGCCCTAGCACCATGATAAGGCATATCCACTTCAAAATACTAACCAAAAAATAAACCTAGAATATAGAAGGACTCTTAAACTACTTACAAAGTATATTCTGCCATGAAATCCCTTTCTTCTTGATAAGTTTAAGCATGATTGATTGTCTAAATTTATCCAATTATTTTATATGAATATAAATAATTTTTTCTTGGTTGGATATAGAGCAATTCATTAGAAAATTAGGAGTTTGATGATCACGAGATGAGCTAGTCCTACTTTATATTATTATTCAAATTGACCAAATATATAATGAATATTATCACTTTGATCAAACTGAGGGAGGACTCATAGTATTTATTATCACAATTCCAATTGTACAGATCATGCATTTATATATATTTTTTGTAATCGACGGCTCTTCTGATTGAAACTCATTTGCAACTATTAAATTCATCAACTAGGATAGCAACTTTCAGCCACACCAAACTATGATTTTGTGTTCTCATGTGCAACTATTGAATTCATCAAAATATAGCAACTTTCAGCTTCACCGAACTAAAATTTGAGAATACCACATAATTTTATTTGATGTTGATGATTAGATAGGGAAGAATTAGGTTGGATAGAGTGACATAGAATTTGAATAAATGAAATTAAGTATGTATCAAATATTGGACTAAAATATTTTAACTAATAACTCAATAAGCTTCTATCTCACTTTGGATCTGAAACTTAGGAATAATTGTGTTTTTCGTATATTCTTTTTATAGAAGGAGGTTTAAGTAAAAGTCTGGCATTTTTATACTACTTTCTCTCAGTCTATTAATTTTCAAAAGTCTGGCATTTTCTTTAGCTCCAATGTTCCTCTTGATGTTCAAATTGATTTGTCTGCGCTGTTGGTTGTTCATACTCCGCTTAACACAGGTCGTTATCTTGGTCTTCCTTCGCTAATTGGTAAGAAAAAGAGATCAGTTTTTCATCATATAAGGGATAGGATTTGGAGTAGGCTGCAAAATTAGAAGAACAAATTGTTGTCCAAAGTTGGTCGCGAAATTCTGATCAAGAATGTTGCTCAGGCAATTCCAACGTATTGCATGAGTACATTTCTTATTCCTTCTTCTTTAAGCGATGAGATTCAACGGATGCTTAATTCGTTTTGGTGGGGTATGAAACAGAATGGCAGGCGTGGTATTAATTGGTATGAGTGGCGTAGGCTTTGTGTTAGGAAGGAATTTGACGGGATGAGTTTTAGATATCTTCATGGCTTTAATATAGCAATGCTTGGGAAACAGGGTTGGAAAATTTTGTTTGATCCTAATGCTCTCATTTCAAGAATTTTCAAAGCTAAATATTTCTCTAAAGGGGATTTTTTGACAGCTCAATTGGGTTATAGCCCGAGCTTCACTTGGAGGAGCATTTTGAGTTCTCGTGTTGTGTTGGAGAAAGGCTGTAGATGGAGAGTGGGAGATGGGAGGAATATTAATGTTTGGACAGATTCTTGGCTTTTGGATTCTCAAAATTTTAGAGTGGAAACACCGGTTCTTCAAGACCTTCATGAATTGTGTGTTGTTGATCTCATGGTTCCAGGTTGTCCAGAATGGGACGTAGAGCTCATTGAGGAGTTGTTTTCTCCAAGAGATGCTGCTGCTATTGTTAATATTCCTCTTAGGAGAAGGCATGATGGTGATAAACGGATATGGCACTTCTCAAAGGATGATTTTTATTCGGCAAAGTCAGGTTATAGGGTGGCTATGGATATGCTTTTTGCAGATAATGAAGATCGTGTTCTAGGAAATTGGAAGAAACTGTGGAGTTTGAAGGTTCCGCCTAAGGTTAAGGCTTTCTTATGGCATGCTTGTAGAGATTATCTTCCAACCCGTGAAAATCTTCAGCAAAGAGGTCTTCCAATTACTAACTCTTGTGTACTTTGTAACAGCTTCAATGAAACTCCTTTTCATGTTTTTGTGAGTTGTCATTATACAACTTGTTGTTGGGATGTAGCTAATATTCAGATTGTTCGAGTTGGATTTTCTAGTTTTAAGGATTGGTTTTTCCAAGGTCTTAATTCTTTTGATATGGCTACTATGGGGAAGATAGTTGTGTTGGTTTGGGGTATTTGGAAACATCGCAACTCTAAGCTGTGGACAGAGTTGGTGCAGACGCCAGAGCAAACAGTTTTTTCTAGTATTTCTGTTCTGTGTGATTGGCTAGCTGCTAAGAGTGATTCAGGAAGTAGTACTGTTGCGTCTGTTAAAGGTGCTTTCTCTTCTTCTGTGTGGACCCCTCCTCCTGGTGGCTTTCTGAAATGCAATGTTGATGCAGCAATTTTTGCTGATGAGAGAAACTCAGGAGTGGGTATGATTGTTCGTGATGAGAGAGGTGGATTTGTTATCTATTATTCTAGAAAATTGAATGGGGTGTTTGGTGTTAAAGAATCTGAAGCAATTGGGTTGAGAGAAGCTATTATGTGGGTTCAAAGCTTAGGCTTCCAGAATGTTGTATTCGAGCTGGATGCTGAGGTTGTGGTTGATGCTGTTAATTCCCATGTTTTGGATATCTCTGAATTTGGTTCTGTAATTGATGAGTGTAGATCTTTACTTAGACAAGGCTGTAATTTCTTTGTTAGCTTTGTCAAGAGATAAGCCAATGTGGTTGCTCATACCGTTGCTCGAGCTTCACATTCTTTTGTTAGTCTCATTGTTTGGCATGAGCCTCCAAGTTTTATAGAAGCTCTGCTAGCTGCTGATGTTTTGAGTTTTTCTTAGTTTAATGAAGTTGCTTGTTTCAAAAAAAAAAAAAAAAAAAAAAAAGGAGGTTTAAGTAAAATATTTGAAAACTTTGTCAATATATTCAAATTGTACACAACAAATGTACAAAGAATGAAAGATGAAAGTCAATTGGCTGCTGGCGCAGTGGTAGCGCCAACAGCCACCCATGCCCCCTTTGTAAGGGGGCATGGGTTCGACACCCCTTAGTATGTATAATATAATATTATATAATAATAATAATAATAATAATAATAATAATATATAATAGTATTTGGTCTCTCATCAATTGTGTGGGTAGCTCTCCCACCCTAGTGTGGGTCTTCCCTCTCACCTCCGTGTGGGTAGTTATCTCCCAATTGAGAGTAATCTCCCGGGCCGTGTCACTAGTGTCCTATCTCGATTGGTCTCGGATATTCCCTGAGCATATCCCAGATACAGTTCATGTATTCAAAAAAAAGAATGAAAGATGAAAGATGAGGTGCAGACCATTTTACATTTGAGCAGAGAGAGGGTGTTTCGTAAACGTATAAAAAATAAATTGATATCCATCTACTCATAACATAATTGATCAACATTTCCCTTTCATATATATATATATATATATATATATATAATTAGGGTTTAATTCTTGTTATATATATTTATTAGCATGTATAAAAGTTTTTTTCGCTTATTTTAAGACTAAATTTCATTCGATGTTATTAGAGTAAATTTCTTTTAATATTATGAGAACAAAATTTGGAGCATATAATATTTAATCTAAACTAGTCTTTATAGTTTCAATTAGTGTTATGAGAATAAGTTTTCGAGCTATATATAAATTTTAATCCCAATGGCAAATTTTTAATAACCGGTGTTAATAAATTTTTTATTATATTTTAATTATATAAAAATTAAAAATAATGTACTTCAAAAAAAAATAATGTTTATTGTAAATCAATTGGATGCCACCCTTTAATGTCTTATAACCCCACTTCTCTCCCAAAATTTTTCTTGTGCTTTATCTGTATTCATTGTTCTTATTTTGCAATATCTTAATATTGCTTTTGTTTCATAACACGTTATCAGCACGAGTTCTAACCGTTTGTTTTCGTCAAGGTAGAATTTTAATCAAATAGATTTCTTTCATAATATTTATTTAGTTTTCTATTATGTTATTGACATGTAGTGTTTTGATATGATTTATTAAGCATTCTTTATTCTACTACATTTTATGTATTTATATGTTTATGAATTATGTTCTTTTTGTTTGTTTATATAAATCTTTATTATTATTCTCATGTTTATTTATATATTTGTTTACCTATTAATATATTTTATGTTATTGGATGGGTTATGTTTTCAATTCTTTACTTTGCTAATCAATGGTTATCAACATTGTTTTATTTGTATAATAGATTATACAATTTCTTATATCGGTTATAACTTGATTATCAATTATTTTGTAATGATGAATTTTATTACATGTTTATTTTACTTTATTGTTAATCAATAAATTGATTATACGTTGAAATATAGTTATAGTATCATTGTTAATATATCTTTTATAATTCCTCTATATCCTCTTGGTCAATTAGAATTCATATCATTAAACATGTAAATATAATTTTCTTGTTCAATGCAAAGTTAGTATATATATATTTGTTAAAATAATTATTAATTGTATGTTGTATGTTTTTCTTTTAAGCATCTAGTATATTATAATATTGTTGATTATTATACTTAAATTATGGAGAAATTGTTTATTATATATTTTATTCTTTTATATAGTTTTATTAATTTTATTATATGTTGTCAATTAATAGTTTTCAATATGTCGAATCTGACAAAGCTCGAGTTCACTGTCCTTGATATTTCTGGTAATAATTATTTGGCATGGACTCTTGATGCTGAAATTCACTTAGATGCCAAGAATCTTGGAGATACAATAAAAGAGAAGAATGAGACATCCTTACAAGATCGCGCGAAGGCAATGATATTCCTTCGCCATCATCTCCATGAAGGTTTAAAAACTGAATATTTAACAGTAAAAGATCCATATGTCCTTTGGAATAATTTGAAAGAAATGTATGATCACTAAAAGATAGTAATACTTCCAAAAGCTCGCTATAACTGGATGCATCTGCGATTGCAAGATTTTAAAAGTGTAAGCGAGTATAATTCCGCAATGTTTAAAATTACTTCTCAATTAAAATTATGCGGAGAAAGTGTTACTGATGAAGATATGTTAGAGAAAACATATTTTACTTTCCATGCCTCTAATATGCTCCTGCAACAGCAGTATCGAGAAAGATGTTTTAAAAAATATTCTGAGTTGATATCATGTCTCTTGGTTGCTGAGCAAAATAATGAATTATTGATGAAAAATCATCAATCTCGACCAACTGGATCAACAACATTCCCTGAAGCGAATGTTGCATCTGTTAATGATCCTAGGCGTGGGCATGGTCGTGGACGCGGCCGTGGTCGTAGTCGTGGTCGTGGACGTGGTCATGATAATTATAATCAAAACTCCTCAAATTTTAAGAAAACTGCATCTCACCACCTGAAGTGTGAGAACAATGAGGAAAAACAAAAGGAAAAAGGTTGTCAAAATAAGACTTTCAAAAATAATGAAAACACTTGTCACAGATGTGACATGAAAGGACATTGGAGACGTACATGTCGTACAGCAAAACACCTTGTTGATCTTTACCAAACTTCCTTAAAAGAAAAAGGAAAAGGTGTTGAAACAAACTTTACTGAAAACTTTGATCCTATGGATTTGACACATTTAGATGTTGGAGATTTCTTTGAGAACTATGATAGAAATTTGGTTGGTGATGAAAACATAAATGTGGCTTAAGAGGATGTTCTTGCAACAAGCCACTCCAAATGTGTTATTTACAATATGTTTTAATATGTTATGTCATTAATGTGTTTCGTACTTTTAATTTTTCATAAGTGTGTTAAATAATAATCAGTGTTTCTTTATTTCTCAATATGATTTCAGTGTGTTTATGTTTAAAATTAAAATGATTGTTCTCTATTCTTATAATTTTCTTTTCTTTTACTTATGAAGAAACATGGTTTCCGTTAATCACACGATTGATACTCAAGATAATGATGAAGCTTTTTGTCTAGCAGACAATGGAACAACACACACCATACTTAAAGATACGAAATATTTTCTTAATCTTGTATTGGCTGAAGCTAATGTTAGCACAATATCTGGTGTTGCAAACCTTATTGAAGGTTATGGAAGAGCTCATATCTTATTACCTGGTGGCACAAAATTTATAATAAATGATGTCATGTTTTCTAGTAGATCAAAAAGAAATCTACTAAGTTTTAGAGACATGCATCGTAATGATTATTATATTGAGATGACGAATGAAAAAAATGTTGAATATCTTTATATTACGTCTATTGTCTCAGAGAAAAAACATATATTGGAAAAATTATCAGCATACTCTTCTGGATTATATTATACTTTTATAAATCCAGTTGAGTCGTATATGGTTATGAACCACGAATTGTTGAATTCAAAGACTTTTACTGTTTGGCATGATCGGTTAGGTCATTCGGGTTCAATAATGATGCGAAGAATTATAGAAAATTCGTATGAACATCCTTTAAAGAACCAAAAAATTCTTTTGTCCAAAGATTTTTCATGTGCTACTTGTTTTCAAGGGAAACTAATTACGAGGCCATCCATAACAAAAGTTGGCATTGAATCTCCTGCATTTTTAGAACGAATTCAAGAAGACATATGTGGACCTATTAATCCATCATGTGGACCATTTCAATATTTTATGGTACTAATAGATGCATCAACACGTTGGTCACATGTTTGTTTATTATCCACTCGAAATATCGCATTTACGAGGCTTCTTGCCCAAATAATCCGATTACGGGCTCAATTTCCGGATTATATAATCAAGAAAATTCATATTGATAATGCTAGAAAATTTACATCCCAAGCTTTTAATGATTATTGCATGTCCATTGGAATTACTGTTGAGCATCATGTTGCTTACACACATACACAAAATGGATTAGCAGAATCTTTTATTAAAAGACTTAAATTAATTGCTAAGCCCTTACTTATGAAAACAAAGTTACCTAGTTCTGCTTGGGGACATGCCATATTACATGCTGCAACACTTATTCGTATAAGGTCAACTACATATCATAAATACTCCTCATTACAACTTATCTCTGGTAAAGAACCCAATATTTCCCATTTAAGAGTTTTTGGTTGTGCAGTATATGTTCCTATTACTCCACCACAGCGCACTAAAATGGGTCCATGAAGAAGATTGAGAATTTATATTGGATTTGAATCCCCGTCAATTATTAAATATCTTGAACCTTTGACGGGTGATATTTTCACAGCACGATTTGCTGACTGTCAATTTGATGAGACAGTTTTTCCAACATTAGGGGGAGAGAAACAACAGCTGGAAAGACAAGAAATTTCATGGAATGCATCGTCATTATCTAATTTTGATCATCATACAAATAAATGTGAATTGGAAGTTCAAAAAATAATTCACTTGCAAGAAATTGCAAATCAATTACCAAATGCATTTACTGATAGTAAAAGGTGACAAAGTCACATATACCAGCTGTTAATACTCCTGCTCGTATTGATGTCCCTAAAGGACAAGTTGCTAATATATCATCAAATGAGTCTACTGTACGCTAAAAGCGTGGTAGATCACTCGGTTCCAAAGATAAAAATCCTAGAAAGAAAAATGAGCAAAATAAGCAAGTTGGCACTTCTAAAGTTATTAATACTCCTAAAGAGTCCATAAAAGAAATAATTGATGTAACTAAACAAATAACCCCAGAAGAGGGTCAGGTTCCTGAAAATAACTATGATGAAGAGATCTCAATAAATTATGTTATTTCAGGAAAGAGATGGAACCGAAAGGAAATTGTTATTGATAATATATTTGCATATGCAATTGCTCTTGATATTGTAAATGAGGATCTTGAACCGAAATCCGTTGATGAGTGTTGACGTAGAACTGATTAGCCAAAATGGAAAGATGCTATCCAGGCAGAATTAGATTCACTTGAAAAACGTCAAGTCTTTGGATCTATTGTCCAAACACCTAAAGGTGTGAAACCTGTAGGCTACAGATGGGTATTTATACGAAAACGTAATGAAAGAAATGAAGTTGTAAGATATAAAACACGATTCCTGAAGAACTGAAAATGCTCGATGCATGCAATTCGAAACCCCGGGAAATGTATTCGATTAAATTGTAAAGATCTTTGTATGGATTAAAGCAATCTGGACGCATGTGGTATAATCGTCTCAGTGAATATCTTTTGAAGGAAGGGTATATTAATAATCCAATTTGCCTATGTGTGTTTATTAAGAAATCAAAGTCTGAATTTGCTATTATTGCAGTTTATGTTGATAATTTGAATATCATCGGAACTCATAAAGAGCTCATAGAGACGATAACATTTTTGAAAAATGAGTTTGAAATGAAGGATTTGGGCCGAATAAAATTTTGTCTCGGTTTGCAGATCGAGCATCTAGCTAAAAGGATTTTTGTTCACCAATCAACTTATATCGAAAAGCTATTAAAGCGTTTTAACATGGATAAATCTCATCCAATAAGCTCTCTCATGGTTGTTCGATCCCTTGATGTGAAAAAAGATCATTTTCGTCCTCGAGAGGATAATGAAGAAATTCTTGATCCAGAAATATCATATCTTAGTGCTATTGGTGCACTAATGTATCTTTCTAATTGTACAAGACCTGATATAGTTTTCTCTGTTAATTTACTAGCAAGATATAGTTCTTCACCAACTCGAAGACATTGGAATGGTGTTAAACAAGTATTTTGTTATCTTCGAGGAACATCAGACATGAGTTTGTTTTATTCAAATGACTCAAAGGTAGAATTGGTCGGATATGCAGATGCTGGATATTTATCAGATCCACATAAAGCACGATCTCAAACAGGTTATTTGTTTACATATCGTGGTACTGCTATATCTTGGCGTTTTACAAAGCAAACTCTAACTGCCACATCTTTAAATCATGCTGAAATATTAGCATTACATGAGGCAAGTCGAGAATGTGTATGGTTGAGATCTCTGATTCAACATATTCATAAAGCATGTGATCTTCCACTTGTTAAAGAAAGTCCAACAATTTTATATGAGGATAATGCAGTTTGTATCGCTCAAATCAAAGGAGATTACATGAAAGGAGACAGAAACAAACACATTTCACCAAAATTCTTTTTCACACATGAACTTCAGAATAAAAAAGAGATAGATGTTCATCAAATTCGATCTTCTGACAACATGGCAGATTTGTTCACAAAGGCACTTTCTACAACAACATTTGAGAAATTGGTGAATAAGATTGACATGCGTCGGTTCAGAGAATTGTGATAAAATTCACCAAAAGAAAATATATCAGCATGAGGAGGAGATTACTACGTACAAAAATTATGTACTCTTTTTGATGTAGGACAGTTGGCTTTGGAATTTAAAGAAAAGATGGATCGAAAATTGTCCAAAAGAAGTGTTTCAAAGAAACGGGCATAACTTTTGACTCGGTTGTCAAATTTCCTATTATAATATGTTTTCGGAAAGAGCTTTCAGAGTTCTAGAGCGTCTCAACCGAGTTTCCCGGTTGACGCTATTTACATCCTCAACGGAGCTGTTTAAGTTAGGTCGTCGGGCACTCGAAGATTTTAGCGTTTTATTTGTTTTTCCGTTTTTGCTTAATATAAGGGTATTTTAGTATTTTTGCTTCTTTTAGGGTTTCTAGGAGCCTATTTAAGGATTCTTTGTTATCAATTGCAAATCATTCAATAATATATTTCAAGTTTACTTTACCTTTATTCTATATTTGTTGGTAGATTCCAGTTTGTTACTTTAGGGATTACGCTGGTAAACCCTAGAACTTCCGTTCTGCGTCACTTTTTTCCTTTATCAGGATTTTATTCTCATAGGGTTTTTTCCTGAAAGGGTTTTTAATGAGGCATATTTTTTTGTACGATGGACATTCAAAGGGGGAGTATTGTAAATCAATTGAATGCCACCCTTTAATATCTTATAACCTCCATATTAAAGATCATTATCACACAAATAATAATCATCTTAATTGTACTTTAATGTTTTCTATAACCTCCACATTAAAGATCATTATTTCTCAAATAATGATAATCATAATGGTGTCTTAGTGTATTGTGTAACTTGTGCCTTTCTATTTATGATTCCTAGCTTATAAATGAGAGGTACATAAGAGCATCTCCAATGCTAATATGAATTATTTTTCACAATCCATTGTCATGTCATCAATGTTTAAAGAATTGTTTCCTACATGACATTGAATAGCAATTGATAGACAGTGAAATTATAAAATGTTCTCCAATGCTTTCATTCAAAATTCATATTTTTCTGAGGTATTATTATTATTATTTTTTTTAAACCCCCCCCCCCCCTCCCCCCCCTCCCAAAAAAAAAGTCAACTCTTAATAAAAAATAAATCAATTGCATATTTTGCTTTCATTCAAAATTCATATTTTGCTGAGTTGGCTGTCCATGAGACCCTCTAAAAATAGAGAGTCATATTGACAATGTTGATTCTTTTTTTTGCCAACTCAGCTTCACAGTGAATGCAAACAATTGCATTGGAGAAGCATATTTTGAATCCATATCTATCTGTTGACGTCCGGAAACGGTCAACCAGAGATTCTGAGGCCCAGACGGCGAACTTGGTAATTAGGATCGGTTGTACTGGTTGAAAGGCAGTGAATGATGCTATTAATGAAATGCTAGGTTGGTGGTGATTAACTCAGGTGAAGGAATGTCGGTCTTGGTTGTTGGTCGGATTCAATAAGGTGGTTAGGGAGCAATTAAAGAGGAAGAGAGAGAGAGAAAGAGAAGATACACAAGGATTTTTACGTGGTTCGGTGACTGCACCTACGTCCACGGCCACTCTGGAATAATTCCGGCAGAGTGACAGTTCTCTCGTGTGTTAAGCTTGTTGTACAGTAAAAATGTCTCCCCTCTTTATAGAGGAAGGGAGCTCACAATAAAATAATACAAAGGAAAAGTCTATACGTTATAGGCAACGGCTGGTTTCAACTAATCCTGACATTGTCATGCTGTATTAATTGTAAAGGTAATGATGATTTCTTCCCTGCACAAGTCTGCATTAATTATTCCTGCAGAGATCTTCACTTCATTAAATGCTACTGGGTAATTGTATAGACAGTTTCCGGCGGGAAATCATGGGAGTTAGGTAGCTCTGACATCTTGCCATGCACGGTACCTTCTGAGGAAAACTTTAGGTCAGACAGGGGGTGCGCCCTGGAGGAAAGAGAAGGCGGCCTAAAGGTGGACGCGACCTCGCGAGCTCGCGACCTCGCGGGCTCCTCGAGCTGAAAGCAGTGGCAGGAAGTCATGTTGGAGAACTGTTGCTGACTCGCGATTTGGGCGACCTCGCGGGCTGGGCTTGCAGTTGCTGGTCTCGTCTTTGGGCTTTCTGGGCCCTTGCTTCTGTTCAAACTAAATGAGTCGTGCACTGGCCCATTTGGACCGAACTAGAAAATGGGCATAACACTATCTATCCTATGTGGACTTCAATTTTTTCACAATTCATTGGTCTATTGGAGATACTCTAAGTTTGTATGAATTATTCTTACATGAGAAATGAAATAATAAGATAATACTTATCTCTCAAAATTCTTCTTGTGCTTTATCTTTATTCATTGTTTTTATTTTGTAATATCTTAATATTGTTTTTGTTTCGTAACAATGTTAAATTTCTTAAATTATTTGTTCAAATTCTTTATGAAGCCTAACATTATTGAAAAATTAAATAAAAATAGGAAGACGTTTACAAAAAAATAATAATGATAAAATTAATTCAACATAAATCTTTGTGCTATGCATAGACATTACACATCAGCATCTAATCAAAAGATTTGACTTTATGATCTAAGATAACGCTAACAAAACAAATACGGTAAAATATTAATTAAATGATTATTTATTAATTTATTAATTTATTTTTAATACATAAATAAATAATTAATTGTATACCAAATCATAAAACATTATCTACATACATATGCGGCAACCAGACTCCTCTTATCCTATAAATCTTCTTCAAATCACTCACTTTAATCGCTAACCAGAAACTAAATAAACAACATCAAACCCCCTTCAGGAAGAAAATCATCTTCAAGTTCTATTTATAGAAGCTTACGTTGATCATAATCTCTCACAAAACTACTATTTTTTTAAAATTTTTTTATTCTTCGGCATCAGCAGTTGAGATATATTTGATCATCCATCCATCATCCATGGCTCCTGATCTCTCAATGGTCCTTCCTAGAGTTCTCATTGTCTCACGAAGAACGGTTCGCAAGAACAAGTTTGTTGATTTCGTTGGTTCGTTCCATTTTTATTATTGTTTTTTTTTATTTCCTAGTTTGATTCATTGTTATTGTTTATATCATCTATCTATGTATGTATCTATATTAATGTGGTATGTTCTCTTGTTTTTCTGTTTTATTTAATATTTCACTCATAAATTCACACACATTATGATCTCTCTCTCTCTATTTTTTTCCCCTTGCCCTCCAATGATCAATAAGAGAAAGAGATGGAGAAATATCTGCGTTCATTTTTCATTGAGATAATATTTGTGTGAATGTGTAAAGACAAATAATGGTGTTAATTTATTTGGTATGCACTTCTACAGTTCTATTAGACGTTCTTTTGCATGTTTATACCGTACTTTCCCAGTATTTAACAGGTTCTTTTTTTTTTTTTTCCCTTTCTTTTTCTTATTTCAATTAATTTGCTTGATTCATTTAAATTAGTATAGTTAATATGTTAAATTTGCCAATCCTTTTATAAGGGATTTTTTTTTTTCCATGCTGTAAAAATAGTTTAAAAAAAAACCAT
This sequence comes from Litchi chinensis, assembly GCA_019925255.1. Classification (NCBI taxonomy): domain Eukaryota; kingdom Viridiplantae; phylum Streptophyta; class Magnoliopsida; order Sapindales; family Sapindaceae; genus Litchi; species Litchi chinensis. The sequence goes on along the minus strand of CM034474.1, from coordinate 12,645,850 downwards.
GGTACAATATATTGGGTAAATTTTCGTAAAAAATTATATTTAAATCATGAATCAAATACTCAGAGATTTTTTTTTCTTGAATTGGAAAATCAAAGAATAGTGTCTCATAAGGAGTTTTTTTTTTATTTTTTTCGGGTACAATTTATGAGCAGGAGAATATCATTTAGACCTCATAGTAAGTTACGGGGCAGTGCCTGTGATTGTGCCAAGAGTCAATGGAGTTCACATGCTCCTAGAAAGCTTTGAACCCATCCATGGAGTGCTTCTATGTGAAGGAGAGGACATAGATCCATCCCTCTACGAATCTGAACTATCAGGTTTTTCGCCCGAAGAGCTCGAAGAAATCCGGAAGCTTCATGCTAGTGACACTGCCATCGACAAGGAGAAAGACTCCATCGAGCTAAGACTAGCAAAACTGTGTCTGGAACGAAACATTCCTTATTTGGGCATCTGTAGAGGCTCTCAGGTTTTGAATGTGGCCTGTGGAGGGACACTTTATCAGGATATAGAGAAAGAATTGTCCAAAAAAGCTTCAGGCAGTGCTGTTGTTCATATGAACTATGAAGATTATGATGGGCACAGGCATTTGGTCAAGGTGGTCGAGAAGACACCTTTGCATGAGTGGTTTAGGAATTCTTTGGAGGAGAAGATGGAGATTATGGTGAATAGCTATCATCACCAGGGTGTGAAGAAATTGGCTCAGAGGTTTGTGCCAATGGCTTTTGCTCCTGATGGTTTGATTGAAGGGTTTTATGACCCTGATGCTTATAATCCTGAAGAGGGTAAGTTCATCATGGGTTTGCAGTTTCATCCTGAACGAATGCGGAGATCGGATTCGGATGATTTCGATTATCCTGGATGCCCATCTGCATATCAGGTATGATCTCGTTACTTCAAAGACATAAAGTTTTATAAAAATTATTATAATTCTCTCGAACGAATAAAGTTTTTATCTACTTTTAAATTTCAAGAGAGTTTAATGAAATTTTATCCTATAACATTTGTTTTTACATCTATCTTATCTTTTCGTTTTATTTTTTGAGTTATTATGTAGGAATTTATAAAGTCCGTGATTACATTCGTATCATTTGTTTTTACATCTGTATAACTACATCCGTATTATCTGTTTTAACTGCATCTGCATCATTTGTTTTTCTATCTATTTTATATTTTGATATTGTTTTTTTGGGTTAATTATGTAGGAATTTGTGAAGGCAGTAATTGCATATGAGAAAAAGCTCAGTAGCTCAACCCCTATACCAAAATCGGTGAAGCTAGACAAGGAGATGGAGATGAAAAGAAAAAAAATAGTACGAAGTTTCTCCATTGCTAAAAACATGTACAGTTCAGGGAACGGAAAGGTTTCAGGTCAGGAATCCGAGTTGCAAGTTGGTGCAGAATTCTTGGAGGTTAGCGAAAATGAACCCCGCTAGCAACTTATTTAATAAGCTTGTTCACCCGAATGATGATGCAAAATCTGTGCAGGCAAATACAGCATTGAGTCTGCAGCAAGAGAATAGGCTGAAACAAATGGGTGCAACAGTGAGAAATGCTTCCATGTACATCCAAAGGTTGAAGATGAATGAAGAGAGAGAACGACTGGCGAGGACTATAATGGGGAAGATGTCAATCGAACAGCTTTCCGATCTGATGTCTTTCTACCACATGATGGGTCAGATTTGTTCAGACTCAATAGAGAAAAAGCTTCATGAATAAGTCGGCTGATTACTTGTTCATCCTGTCATGGATTTACTGCCTAGATGAGATGTGCATCAGAGATGTCTCTCACTTCTATTTTCAGTTCTATCATCTGAGTTTGGTCATTTCTGTAACTTTCCAGTTCAATAAAACTATACATTTTTTCATTATCCATGGGAAAAGCTGCCGTTTTCTTGGACTTGGCATCTAACATTTCAGAAGTTTCAACAAACGATATGGATAATGCAACAAATTCTCCCCGAATAATTATCAAAACATTAAAAGAGATCAATACACTGATCACATTTACCATAGAACAACCCACCTCTAGATACATCGGAGGATAAATCCGAAGAACAGAAACATGTGATCATAATACAAAAACCAAAGCATTAAAATGAGCAATGTACCTAATCATCAATTATATCAATACTATTTTTTAACACACTGTTCTTCACAAAACCGACATAAGAGTTAGAGCCTAATACATAATCTGGGGTCACTCAAACTTGACAAGTATACAACCTCCCTATCAAAATCCCCCTTAGAAGATGCTAAATAAATTATTACATTCTAAGTAGTGATCATCAGGACAGAAAAAAGAGCCTGCTTATAACATATAGCATAATTTTAAAAAAAAATATAATGTAGAAAACAACGGGAAGAAACTAGTTCATAATTGATAGAAAGCTAAACCACATCTTCACCTTGGCTTAGCTCAAGCCCTCAGCAGCTTCTCGAAAGTTTTTGCTTGAGACAGTAGTAGTCGAGCTCCTTCCATTAGAAAGCATTCTTATAGTTTCATGCAAATATTTTTCTTGATTTTTTCCCTTTTTTTCATATAAATTATTTCATTTTTTCCCTTTTTTTCATATAAATTATTTCACTAACAGGATACAGAACCCCAGAACCACAGCATACTCAACTTGCAATCTTAAAATTTCCGTAAGCATAAAATTAAGTGAACTTGCAAGGTAACCCATTCACCACCTCAAAATAATTGAACTTCACTTTTCAAAACAATTAGAGCATTACCATTATAGTCATATTCTAGCATCACCTACGACAGAAAAATAGGAAATCGGGATGAGTGACCCGAAGAAGCCTTAACCAATTATCAGCATCCTGCAAGAGCGAGTTTGCCAGTTGGCGCTCACATCCCCCATTAGAGGTCCACACAGATCCCTTGTACTTGTAAGAAGCCAGACCAAAAACAGGTAAGGTCATCTGAGGAACACCATCCACGTCACCAGGATATGTCAAGACAGGGGCCTGTGTACTTTGTGGACCTGCAAAGTCACTGGAGCTTCAACATAACAAATCACACAAAAGCAGATGACATCACAAAACTGCATCTGTAGTAACATATCGATCTATCACAAATGTTTAAAGAAACACTACTCATGCATGAGAACTGGTCCCTCCATAAACTTGAACAATTGATTCAGAATTTAAAGAACTTCAGTCCACAAATCATTAAAACTTCCTGATAAGACATGAAAATAAAATTAATAATAAAACCCAGGCTGAAAGCGTTGGTCGGTAGCACAAAAAAGGGGAATGTGTTTTCATTGTCCAAATTCTACAACTGCTATGCAGAATCTTATAGTACTCTCTTAACTCAGATACAAGGCTTCAAGACAAAATTCATCAGTGATTTAGACCATAACTCATGATACCAAGCACTGAAGTAATACAATTAAAAATTAGAGTGATAAAAGCAGGTGTATATGCTTAATAGAAAGGCTGTGTATAATATATGGCTTCAACTAAAGGAAGCCCACACAATTAATCCACCCAAAAGCATTAACAAGGAGAATGTTGCAGTAATATAATATAAACAACAAACATCAATAGTATTCTTGGAAACACACGTGAAAGCATATTCACATGGTCAAAGTCAACAACTTTGTTACCTGCCATGGGAGTATGAAGCGAATGATAAGTCAAAAAGCATGCATTGAGGTCCTTTAATGTTGGTCCAGTTGGTATTCTGTAAATTGGATACCTACAAAAATTTCATCGGAACAATTAGGTCACAGCATAACAGAATCATAGATGTGTAACGTTAAAGAAAATACCAGGCCACAGACATCCAGCTCGAAGGCAGTAGATCACAACTTCTTAGTGTCTTCAGCTTAGGGAAACGGAAGGCAAGATCTGATATCTGTAACAACAAAAGGGTTCAGAAAAAGAGCCAAAAAATAAAATTTAAGGTTGATAGAGGGGAGAACACAAATCAAGAATTGTATGTATTTCCTCTTTCTGAACACTTCTAATAGGGGACAAAAAAAAATGAACGAGAAAGAAAATAAAATAAAAAATAAAGGATAAAGAGTACTAGCCTTGTCCGCCAAAGGTTCCCGGCTATAAGGAGGATTTCGCTCTAGATACTCGAATATGAGGCAACCTTGAATGTTAGAAGATTCACCCTCATCACTAGAAAAATCTTCTTGGAGAGCACTATGTTGGTCTCTCAAAGACACTCTATCAATCCTAAGAGAAATCTCATCTCCTATATTAAGATGGTTTCGTTGCTCCCTTGAGTATTTCATATGCCTTTCAGATTCATAATCACTGCTACCATCACTACTTGAGTCTCTAAAATCACTGTCGCTGTCCTCACCCAGCCCCCTATTACAAAAGGGAACATTAATTACCATATGCCCAAACAAAAAAGTCTCTCTACATAAATAGTATGAGAATCAATTGGCACAGACAAGTACCCAATTAGACAAATAGGGAACAATCTTTCTGAAAAATATTAACCACCAAACAGTTGCCTATTGCACAAAGGAATCATTAATTACACATGCCAAAACCAAATTAAATCATCTTTCGCTGCATAGAAGGTGATAATCAATTGGCACAAAGAAAGTACCAAAAAAGATGAATAAATATTTCTCTTTTCTTTTTTCTTAAGAATTATTAACCACCAAACAATTGCCTAAAATCATAGTCCGTGCTGGATAGGCTTGGTCCTAGCTAGGACCAAGCTCTCAAACGACATATAAAAGCTAGGACCAAACTCTCAAACAACATATTTATACACAGCTTATCAGGTTTAATCATCAGCTTGAAGGTGAATCTGTAGTTTATTCAATTTTGACATCAATCCTATAATAAAAGAATAAACCTACCGTTCGTGACAGCCCTAACCCCAAAACTGCACCCAAAAGACCCATATATACTTTTACCCTGGTGAAGGTTGTCCATTGTGGAGGAAATTCCTTGCTCTCACATTAAGGTTCTACTCCTAAGGTACAAGAAAAGCTCTAGACAATTTTCTGTCACCACCCTCCGGAAGACAAAAATACAGCCAAATCATTCAATTCAGGGCAAACAAACCACTAGCCATGCTAGAAATCCTCCATCCGAGCATCCCACTCCATGTTCCCTCTCATTCAAGATTTTTCCATCATCAATGTGAGCTCTCAATTCTAAAATATATGGCATATAATTGACCCATCAGGTAATTCTACTCCAGACCTTTCTAATCACGATGGTCAATGCAACAAAATCACCTGCTCAACCGAAGCAAGATACTCCTTTCATTATCTTCTACGACAAGAATTTATATCGCAATTTGCAATTCACCCAACAATTACCATTAAAACAGATGTTAATTCAAGCAACTTTATAAACACTCCAATGAAGCAAGCAAGATGATGTTGTACCTGGAATGGAGGGATGAGTTGGAGGGGTGGCAGTATATTTGAATACCGGACAAGTAAGGAACGTAATACTGGACGACGGAATCAGAGTCATTCAAGATGAGAGGAACACCGGCGCCATAAGCACTCCACTCCTTGAACGACTCCCACAAATCACCCAGTACGAAATACGCCCGGTACTCCACGTCACACGTCCTCCGCCCCCTCATCGTCGTCTATATTATATACAGATATACATACATTACATATAAAATATAAAATAAAATAAAATAAAGTTACGTACTTGAAAAATAGAATAGAACATAGCCAACCTTAGAGAGATATTGGGCCGGTACGGACGGCGTGATCGACGAGAGGAACCGTTCCAGGTTGCTAGCAGGAGAGACGGCCGCCGCTATCGGATGGAGGTTGTGGTCGTGGTGGTTGTCCGGCTCCCTGACTGCTAACGCCTGTGGATTGATGATCTTCTCCTCCGTCGAGGAGTGACTAGGCGGCGGCGTGATGTCGCTCTTGGCTCTCCGTAGTTGGTTGGTCTGCGAATTCTGGTGGTGCCGCCGAGCCTTCGCCGAGCTGTAGAATCGATCCTCGCCGCGACCGCGCGTGAACTGCAATCCTGTCCCCAACATCTCGGCAGCCAATCCAGAGAGAGAGAGAGAGAGAGAAATGAATCCTAATATGGTGAGTGTGTTTTGTAGAAAAGAGTAGGATTTGTTTGGTGAGGAAAATGGAGAAGTGAATTAGATCAGAAGAAACGAGAGAGGAGAGTTGGTCAAATTCAAAAAATAAAAAGAAGAACTAAAACAGATATAATGGAGAAGGTGGAAGGGTACAACGGTAATTCAAAATCTCAGATACATGGACAGAGAAGAGATTCAACAAAATAAATAAAACTACCAAAACCGGTCTCCCTCTGATTGAAAACGGATGGGCACAGGAAGAAGAAAACAATTAAAATATACAAGAAGCAGATTATCGTTATTTGTCTGTTAGTTATGTTTTATTTGGACAATTTCACTGTCGTCCCTACTGTTTTTATAGCTGTCCATTATAGTCTCTATCATTTATTTTATGTATTAAAAATCTTTACTATTTCATTACTCTTTAAAAAATTTCTTTTATCTTAAGTTGCATTAAAGTAATCATTTTGAATCATTTTCACCAAGTTTTGTGATGGTGAAGTATGATGTTTTTTTTTTTTTTTTTTTAAGACAACTAGCATTAGTATCCATCTAGAAAAAATATTAACCATCTAGAAAAAATATAAATACAGTTGATATTATGCCAAACCTTTTCTATATTAGAGTACAAAGTATGTGAGGCCAATGTATGAACAACAACATTTCTTGATCTCGAGATATAGTTCAGTACATAACTGCCTACATCAATACAAAACTACTTAATGTCATTAACAATGCAACACACATCATCATTACAAATAAAGACAGAGGAAATTCTTGATGCAACATTGCAAGCCTCAACTCCTGCTAACCATAAAGTTAAGTTCAAAGACTTTGCAAAGAGGAGACCTTCTTGAAGGGCAAATGTTCACCTATTTCAGGTGAAAAATTACCTTATAAATTTTTTGACAGAGAAACCACCACCCAACCTATACTATTTCTAATGATTGCACCAAGTCCTACCATAGAAGAATCTTTATGAACAGTTGCATCTATATTAACTATGAAATTTTTAATTTAATATAAATTGTAGAAAGTACTTTTATAATTCTTTAGGTTGTTATATTATAATTTTTAATGATTGTTATAGAAAATTTAGTTTTAAAGTTTATATACTAGAGTCCTTATACATTGTGAAAGGTAGAAATTAATAAAATTGAAATAATTAAAATTAATTTCAAAAGTAAAAGCTCATAAAAATAAAACATTTAAAAAATTACATGAAATATTTGCTTATTAAAATTACCCCTTAATAATACATGTCATGCATTATAACTAAATTATATACATATATATATGGATTTATAAATGTCTCTTCCAACAAAAGTTCATTGGTAAAATTATAAATTGAAATAAGAAAGACTATTTTAATAAAAACAAACAAATAAAGATTAAAGATCTAATTTTCTAGACCTTTGGGCCAAGCTTATAATATTTGGCAAAATAAGGATGACGTTGACATATTTCCGTTTGAAAAGTAAGTTAAAAAGGTCGGGATGGGCTGGTGGCGGGGGGTGACTAAATCGGGCTGTGATTGGTGGATAATTGTGAAATCCGGATTAGTCAGAAACGACGTGTCGCCAATTGTGGACACGTGTAATGTCGGATTTGAGAGATGGGGTCGTGTGTCGTTTTCTTAACCCATTCAATTGTCTCGAGAAGATTTTGAATATATTTCTGTGTCGTGTAAAAAAAAAAAAAAAAAACATTAATGACACGCGCGTTTTTGTTGGTGGGACAGAACACGCCACGAAGGGGTCACAACTCACAACTCAAATCTTCTCCCCCACATTTGACGCCTGTCTACTGTCTAATTGTATTTGCTTTTGGTAGAGATTAGATTTTCAAACAACAAGACTAATTACCTCAGATTTTCTATTTCAAGATAATTTTTCAATTTTCTTTTGTTTAGCTCTATATGAGTGATCTCCTTCATGTTCGAACTTTATTATTTGTCGATCAGATTATATTGTAAGATGTTCGAATCATCTATTTCAACAAAAATGATGGATCATAAAGTTATCAATCATGTTATGTTGCATAAATAAACTCTTTAATCAAGACAATAATTAAAAAGATAAAATAGACTTGATGGACTTTCTTTAGATAATTCAGCAATTATAGTGTATTAGAAATTAGAATGGTGACATAATTTAATTATTAATTTTATAATTTATTTACTCAAATCAATTTAATGATTTGGACAATATTCATTAATGTTATCCAATCTAAGGGGAGTTTTTGAATAAGTAGTAACAAATAACTATCACCAACTCAAAATTTGGTAATTACTGATTAGACATGAAATCAAGAAAGAAGATGGTACGAGTATGACAAATAATTGACAAAACTATCTAATGGGACCATAACTTGCATTTGTCACCTAAATATATATATTTAATAGATGAATATGGTTGAGAAGTCCCTCAAAGATTTTTTCTCTTTTTTTTTTTTTTTTTTTTATGACAAAACCTCAAAGATTTTACAACCACAAAGGAATAAAAATTTATTGTAGACCTGTTCACCTAATTTTTCATGTTGAAGACTAGGACCATTTATTACCCAAGAAAATCAACCAATCCAAACTGAGACTTGCAAAAAAAATGGAGTTAAAGCAGTTGGCAAGTTGCCATTATAAATAAGACTTCCATCCAAGTCTTTATTATCAGATAATAACTGATACTAAAATATTAGAAAAAATGTATTTGTTGTAATCGTCACAGGAAATATGTATACTTGCCACTCTACATTGAATTTGAATCATTCTATAAGAAAATAAGGTAAAATTAGGAGCGTTTCCAATTTACGTTAACATATAAATAAGGCGTCGACATTTTCTAACCAGTCCATGTACATCCAATAGCTCATGTACAACAGCTCATGTACATCTTAAACATCTTAACTTCTCGCTGCTTTGTCTTGCTTTGACCTGTACAACTCGAGTCGGTCGGCCTCTCGGTAAATAGCTGTTTAAACAAAAAATAAATTACTTTGTCGTCAGCTGTCACCCACAGAGCTACGCTACTAAACGATTTGACTTTCCCTTAAATTATTATTATTATTATTATTTTAATGGTTGCGATCATTTTAGAGTTCAATCGATACAAAATGAGGATTAACTCTGAGACACGATCAAAAAAATGACTCTTATATAGAAATGATCAATCCACACATAGGTAAGGATAAGGGAACAACTCATATATTTTTATATGGTGGGAAGAGAAATTTTTTGATGGATTGAAACAAGCACCCAAGACACCAAATCAATGGCATTATCACCACGCCATTGATCAACTCCTGCTTTCCCTTAAAATTGAATATGATATGATTAACTTGTTAGTGAAAAACGACTCCTATATAGAAGAGATCAATCCACACATAGATAGGGATGAGGGAGAAACTCATATATTTTTATATGGTGGAAAGAGAAATTTTTTGACGGATTGAAACAGGCACCTAAGACACTAAATCAATGGCATTATCACCACGCCATTGACCAACTCCTGCTTTCCCTTAAAATTGAATATGATATGATTAACTTGTTAGTGAAAAGCGACTCCTATATAGAAGGGATCAATCCACACATAGATAGAGATGAGAGAACAACTCATATATTTTTATATGGTGGGAAGAGAAATTTTTTGACGGATTGAAACAAGCACCCAAGACACCAAATCAATGGCATTATCACCACGTCATTGACCAACTCCTGCTTTCCCTTAAAAATGAATATGGTATGATTAACTTGTTAGTGAAAAACGACTCCTATATAGAAGAGATCAATCCACACATAGGTAGGATGAGGGAACAACTCATATATTTTTATATGGTGGGAAGAGAAATTTTTTGACGGATTGAAACAAGCACCCAAGACACCAAATCAATGGCATTATCACCGCGCCATTGACCAACTCTTGCTTTCCCTTAAAATTGAATATGATATGATTAACTTGTTAGTGAATTAAACGACAATAAAATGCTTGTATGATTTATACTTGCCATGAACTCTAGCTTCAACATACTTTAATATTACTTGGTTAAGATAAAATATAGATAACGCAAACCTCATACGAGTTAGGACAAACGTTGATTTAGTCTTTATGTTTTGCAAATTTAGACATTTTCAACTGTGAGTTTGTTTTAACTTTCATGATCATTAAAGTTTTATAAATTCATCAATTAGATCCATCGTGAATCAAACATTGGTCAAATTTAATGGGGCAAAGAATAATTTTATTATTCCAATAAGGTTATTTTAATTTTAATTAAAGTAAAATTAAGAAATAAAAAAAAAATGATTGATTTCAACTGTTTATCTCAAAAGGTGAACTGTGAATACCAAAAGTAATTAAAATATATTTTTTGAAAAAGATAAGTATTCATTGTTGATCTATCCAAGATAAACCATATAGATAAAGTGTATATATATTGATATATAACTTTTATAATTAAGTATATCTGATTTTAAAAAGTAAATATTAATCAATTAAATTCATCTAATGTATTTGAATTAAATAGAAGAGATAATTTATTTTGAGGAAAGAATGTAATTGACGAATTTGATTGGTTGATCATTACTTTTAAAATCAATTATGCTTGATTATAAAAGTATTATATATATAAAAATTTTAACACAAGTTTTAACACAATTTTTTAACCATTGATTGAAAAGAATTCAATAGTATATATATATATAAATTTTGACACAAATTTTAACACAATTTTTCAACCATTGAATTGAATTTGACACAAATTTTAACACAATTTTTCAACCATTGGATTGCAAAGAATTGAATAGTATAGATTAATTGTTAATTTTAAATTAGTACACTTCACCGTATATATTAGTTGTTAATTTTAAATTGGTACACTTCACTCTATTTTATCTCTACCTTTAGATTAAATAAAATCATTATTAATTCGATTTTTATTTAATTTTTTCTCTCTATTCAATTAATCAAATCATGCAAATAATGTATGGATTCGAAGCTGTCAATATAAACTTTCTAATAAGATTCATGTTGCATATATTTAAACAAACATATTGATCAAAATAATCCAAAATAAAAAATCAATTAACAAATAAATAAATAGAAGAAAGAGTGAATAGGAAAGAACATAAATGAAGTGAGAAAAATAGGTGCACATGCAATTATCTAGAGTAACAAATCCATTTCACATTTATGATTAAGATTTGAGTCTATCATATGCATTTTTTTATTAGCAATATATGCGCAAAGTTTATTCCTTTATTGCAGGAATATTTATTTATTTATTTATTTATTTTGAAATGCTATAAATTTCATTACTCTCCCAAATTCAAGAATAATGAAATACAAACATTGAAAGTCCATACAAATTTAGAGAAAAACCAACTAAGCCCACATACAGAACCATATCCCTTCGTAAGAAAGAGGAAACCAGGATAGTCGATGGATCATCAAGCGTTTCCCTAACTAGAAAAAAACTTGATATCTTTATGTTAAGCCTATCCACAAGTCAACTAAACACAACAAACATAAACATAAAACAAAGAAAGATCAGTAACAACACACAAAATAGGCTATACATAACAACCTCCTTGCACCAAAATGAAGTCATCTTCTTTAGTTACCTCATAGATTTTATCCTTGGCGAATCGAAAGAAAGCTTCCTTTAAACAATCAGAACTCCTATAGCAATACCCCATATTTGAAGACCGCTAATTATATCGTTATAGTGATAAAAGGGTATCCAGGACACTCCAATACTTCTAATCAACAATGAAACTTGAGTTGAATGCTAATCTACACTAGAAATCATGAGTCAGCGATCGTCGAATGAATAAAGCAAAACCTAAACACTCTTATCGAAAACAGAGAAGAGGATTGAGACTCCATGGTGGACCTAGACCATATAGCAGTGAGGTTTTCAAAGGGTAGATCTAGAAAAACTTTGAATCCACCCCTTGAAAACCCTCACTCAGCAAGAAGGCAAGGAGAAGAAGAAGAAAATGAGCAAACTTTGGTTGGAAATTGGATGAAAAACAATTGGATTCATCGGGAGAAAGCTTGAAAAAAAAAAACTTCTAAGACTTTGTCTCTCTTGAAAATTCTAGAGAGAGATGCTCTAGAAGACTCTAGGAATATATTTATTTTAATATTATAAAAATAGAAATTTGGTGAAGAGTTTTCTTCCCTTATTGTGATAGTAGATTTCTTTTGATAATAATGGTAATTTGTAAACTGCATATAATGTTTAATCTCGACAAATCTTTAACCATTATTGTTGATAGAATTTCAATAACATTATATGTATATATATATATGTGATCTCCATACGAGCGGATGATTAATCAATAAGAGTATTGAGAATAGTTCTTTATTTATTTATTTCAAATGAAATAGTTATTTATATAAGTATAAAATCTTGATGGCTTGCCTTTAAATTATACACATAAAATGTGTCAACATATAGTATTTTATAGAAGATATTTAATTGTTTAATAAAAAAACTACTAACAAAAATTTTAATCCATCCAATTTGGCTCCTTATTATTAGATTAATACTTCTTCACTCTTCCAAATTATAGGTACTAGGCGACTCTTGTGAACATACAAAACAAAAGAAGATCATACTCCCAGTTTTCCTTTGTCATGACCAAGGTTCTAAAACTCGTTATTCACTACTCGATCGATGAGACAATGAATAGTGAATTTTCGATTACTCAGCAAATACTCGGTCACCAGTCAAAGATTAGTGTTTTCGCATTCCAAAAACCACAAACCAACAAAACGTTAAAAACTACTTCATCCTCAATTCCAATTAGCAAAATTTATCTCATACACCTACTAAAGTAAATATAGAAATGTGTTTAAAAAAAAAAAAGAAATGAAAAACAGTAAAATGAACTTATAGATCTAGTTGGCAAAGTGAGAAGAAGCAAGAGAAGTGAGTAGGAGAAGTGACGAGTGGGAGAGAAGCAAGTCCAGATGTAGTGACAAAAGCAAGCAAGAAAACCAAACAAAAGCAGGAGAACCCAAAAAAAAAAAAAAAGTTAAAAGAAAAAGAAATAAAACTAATGTAACAACAAACTCATGGTGATAGCGTTGATAATGGCGACGATGACGGTGACAGACGAAGGCAAACCGCAAGCAGAAGAAGAAGAAAGTTGAGAAGAATATTGTGAAGGGTTTGAAGAAAGAAGAAAAATCAAGAATGAAGACAACCTTATCTTCCCTCTTCTTTTTTTGACCTCTGCACACCAAAATAACATCATTTTGATGTGTTTAAAATGACGTCGTTTTGGGTTAATCTTAAAATATTTTAAATTAACCCAAATTAGCATTTTTTGGGCACACCAAAACGACAGTATTTTAATGTCGCAAATTTGCAAAAATCGATTAGTGATTAATCGACAAGAATTAGGTCTACTTAGCCGAGCTTTTGAACAATGGCCATAGCAAGATAACGCGTCAGTCGGTCACATGTCACTTATTTTGTAAATAATTAAATAGCCTTAATAATAGTAAAATCAGGAAGAGGGTGCCCATGAATGACCTCCACGTGCAAAATCATCACGTTTAATTGCTTTAATTTTATTATAATTATTTTTAATTGTTGCTATTTTTCTAATAATATGCAAATATCTATACATTTATTTTTTCTAATTAAAAATGCTTTTGTTAGTGTAAAAAGATTCTTTGATGCATCTATAATTTTTCATATCACCGGGTTCTATAGTGTCAGAAACTTCATCAGCATAGAAATACTTACGAAAATTATTATTATTATTATTATTTTAAATTTGCCATTAACAATACATATACTGTTGTGAAATAAAGCCAAAAAACAATGAATATAAAATACTAACCATGATAAAAGAGAAACAAATAGTGTAATTCAATTGATAAGAAACTTCGAATGATTATAAAATAGACTTATATATAGGTAAATTGAGATAATTATTTCCATAATGAAATAATAACAAAATAAGTTATTTACATAATAGAATACTAACAAAATAGGCAGCAATGACATGAATACTATTTTCAAAACAGAAGTGATTATAAATCTATATATTTACAACACTCCTCCTAAGATGTATACCACTTGATAATACTCTTCGAGATTCTAGAACGTGCTTAAATACTACCTTATTAAAAACCTTACCAATGAATCCAGCGCAACAAAATCTAGTCAAGAGAAAAAGAGTATTATGCATATATATCCAAAAATAAAGAATATTTTCTCCCTGAAAAATACACAACTATTAATCTTGTAATTTGTGAAGTTAATGCATATTAATACCATATATCAATTTCTCAAAGGTTGATGTTAACAAAGTTCTAATAAATAAATCTGCAAGATTATTTGTAGGTGTATTTGCTTAACATCAATTTGTCAACTTTTTTAGATTTCATGAGTGTAAAAGAATTTCGTGATATATACTTGGTTTTGTCCCCTTTGATGTATCTTTCAGTATTAGGGTTTTAATATAAATAACTACTATAATCCTATTCAAAGTTTAGTGAAAATTTTTTAATCGTGCGAGAGTAAATGTAGACACACCGTTTGTTTTCTTTCTTGTTCTTATTTTATCTTTGCATCTATATTGCACAATAAAGAGCTTTAACGAAAAGTTGGTGGCAAGCACCGACCAAGACAGGCACATAAAAAAAAAAAAATAAATTCATTCAATATAAAAAAGATCAATTTATGATATGAGAATAATAATTCATAAAGTAGTAGTTTGGGCAGAAACTTTGTGACGGGCATGAAACGAAAAGGCAATGAGCATCGGGGAAGGTAGGCCAATTTACATTACAATCGTTGAGCTTGGTCGTTGAAAGTGACGTTTGTTTGTTTTCTATTTATTTCTTTTTTGGGTGGACAAGTGACGATAAAAAGATAACTGATTAAATTGGCATATATATTATATGAACAGTTGAAAGAATCATGTAATTGTTGGATACCAATGTATTTGTGACGCTTTTCTTTTAAGTTATTTTTTTCTTTTTTTTTAGGTGTTCATTTAACTGTTTCATGATGTTATTTAACTTATATCAAATTGTTTTCATTTTTATTATTTCTTGGGAGAAGAACTTTATTGCATCATGTATTATGTACATTTACATATTTGTGTGTCATCTTATATTAGTACCAAAAAAAAAGTTGTTATAATTGTAAACTATATGAAATTTTATTTAAAATCACTGAAAATGAGATATACATGTGACAAGATTTTTATAATATGAGACATAAATTGATGTTGATTATTGTTGGAGACAAATTTCAAATAGTGATGTTGCAACGGCAACCATAGTTGATTGAAAATTGTGTCCAAGTGCTGAACTTACATTGATTGAAAAATTACTGGAAAAATAGAATTATGTACTTTAAAATATTGTATATACAATTAAATTTAAAATGTATTAATTAATTAATTTTTTTGAGAATAAAGGAATAAACTTTATTAATAGTTAACGAGAGGAAAACATCTCTACATCATAATCAACCAGGTTCAATAATCAAGTTGGGAAACAATTTTATCCACACAGTGAATGTGTAATATTCAACAGCCCATTTAGCAATACGATGAGCAGCATAATTGACAGTTCTGGATACGTGAAATAAAAATCTAAAATTTATTAATTTAGAATGAAAATAACAGATAAATTAAATGTCACAGAAATGAAATCATGAAAGAGAACTTGATTCCCTAAATAGTAGAGGAAATTAAGTGTTAATTTCATCATAATCTTAATTCGTGATTTGTAAGTGGAGTTCAATAAATTTAATTCCTAAATAATTTCAAATAAATACATCAATTAGAAATAGAAATCAAGTTACTTTTCCTCCCTAAAATTTTTTATTAATAAACATGCTCTACGATACAATCTGTCGCCATCAATTTCGCGACACACCATATTAAAGAAATGTGTCTTGGAAGTATAATGAAGTCTCGAGCGTTTAATATTGAGTAAAATAACGTGGTTGAATATAAGAGAGAAATGAGTATTACTTGGCCAAATTCACGTGCGCATAAAATGGTGCGGAAAGTTTCAATTTTAGAGTGCTTTGCACCCATTCAAATGCCACTTGACCACGACCTTTTAAGAAATATTTATAAATTTAATCAGTAGATTATAACCAATATTAGATCTAGAATCGAGATTAAATTAATCTCGATTCTAGATCACTCTCTCTGTTCCGTTGCCATCCCTGTGTTGCGCTGCCGTTTGCTGCTTCTGTTTCCACTTGCTTGTGCCGATTATAAGTGTATATATATATATATATATATATATATATAAAAGAAACTTATCAAAAAAAAAAAAAAAAATAAATTTAAAAAAAAAAAAAAAAAAAGAAATTTAAAGATACTTTTAACTGTCTCAATCTTACGCTATAAAGTAAATTAAAAAAAATCTTTAGTTGTCCTATTTCCACAATATAAAAACACTTGTAGAATATAATGTGTGATTTTCAACCATGTTCAATTAAGTTTGAGCTTTGTATTTGAAGAACAAGAAGCCTGATTTATTATTATTATTATTATGAAATTATTACAAATATGAAAATCGAAGGAGGAGGATATAATTCAAATGCACAATTTCATTAATGAAGGTATGAGAGAATTAAAACCGGAGAATCACGGTTTAAGTTTGTTTAATTAATTGTTAAAATAAGTTCACTTGTTTCCATGAACAAAAAGGAGAAAGATATATTCCTAACATTTTTCATCCATGTTGGCCAAGTATCTATGCATTGGATTCTAATCAACTTCTTCCAAGTGGAGATGAAAGAAATAGGGAAAAAATGTATGAACCATCCGTTTCACAAATTTGAAATGGCATAAATTCCTTTGTCACGGGACAAGGGCATCAATACACTAACAAATGTTTGGTATTTTTATTTTATGCATACAAGTCTCTCCTGTTTCAATCAAGGGAATTGTCAAATGTCCCAGATGAATTTACAAGATTCCTTATAGAACATCGTAGCATCCAATCAAGCATTAAAAACGTAGAAACATTCAAAACTACTAGCACTTCATTATGTGTCCTAAGTAGTGCAATTGAGTTTCAAGAGGAATCCATGGAGTGAGGCTAGTCTGCATTTTATTAGATCCAGTTGGCATGGACTTGGCCCATATCAAATTGCCGCATGGCCCATTTGAGATAGAAATTTTGCAGGTGGGCAAATATGTCGGTCCGATGGATACACTGTACATTTTCCATTCCGATGACAGGCATTATGGGCATAAAAAATGGGGACATGCATGATGAAATCTTTGCACTAAAACTGCTATCATGCGTGGCGTTCTCTCATCTAAGCAAATATCGTTTTACTGATACATGTACAAAAAAAGGTTTAATGTTGTTTTACTTGTTAATGTATGTAAAACGTTGTTTTACATACAGCCAATAGATGAATTTTAGACATTGTTTTACAAAAAAAAGTTTAATGTTGTTTTACTTGTAAATGTATGTGAAACATTGTTTTTGATTGTTTACAAAGAAGTGCAAGACAGACAGGAAAGGGGCATCCTCAAATCAGCAGCTCCCCAACAGCCAATAGATGAATTTTAGACATTATGATTGTAAATAGTATTTCTTGAAATGGGGTGTTCTAATATAATCTTGTAGGTTTTTTTGGTTGATCATTACATACTGAGAGACCTCGGCCTTGTTGATTGAGATCTAGAATTTCAGGAAACAAGGTATCTCTTTTTTGAGACCCCCCAAAAAAAAAAAGTAGGAACGTATATGGGGATAACATTTTCATGTCCTCTTACTGATACTGATGATTTGGATGGTGGTTTTGAAGCCTTTCTTCTCAAGTGTATCAGCTTTAAGGACGAATATGTAAAGACTGCATTGCAATCGATCGGCTTCAGTGGCCACGACCCCCAACCAGGCTCAGGAAAATTACAGCGGTTTATTGACATGAACAAGTTTTTCTACGTGATAGACAGTTTGGCCTCACAGTGGACAACCGAAGAAGAATTCCAAGAGCTCATGTCGTTTATCAAGGAACAAAATGTGGATCTCACTAGTGTGGAGGTAGAGAGCACTGATCGCCAAAACCTTGTTTCTCAGAGTTTTAAGTATCCTATATTAGACAAGTAGAAGCTAATATGTTTCTTTATATGTTGTGTTCAGAGAAACCTGGCAGATGAAGCAGAAGAAGCCTTTGTCGAAAAGAGCAACGGTCTCCATAAACAAGACTCCGAACCAATAGATGTTGAGACCACTGCTGAAGAGAACATTGATTCAAGAACACAGGACACTGATGCTGCAGAAGATCTATCTCAACCCAGGTCAAGATTGTCTCAATGAATAGGCTCGAAAATAAAAAGACTCAAAAGTACCAGAAAGAAGTGAAGTGTTTGGTACTGCAGAAGCACCTCCACAAAGTTGGCCTACTGAAGAGTCAGAATCTCCTACAGATGATGGTTATGAAACAGCCGAAGAATTACGGAGACAGATTTCATGGTTACTAACAAGAACTTGTTTGATGAAGATGATTCAGAAGAAGAGGAATCACCAATCTCAAAAGACAAAATAATGCAAAGTATATATGGACCATAAGGGAATGAAATCTTATCAGTTGGCTCAGCACTTGTCCTCCAAATGGGGTACCGGAGCTATATTGTGAGTCGGTTGCATGAGGGATAATCCTTCAGAGCTCAGGTTCCGGGTTCTAGAGCATGCAAACTTGTCTCCAAGAGCAAGAAGTGCTACTCCACGAACCGGATCCCTGTTTAGCCCGCAAGTGCCTACACCGACTTCATTACATAGACAAGCAAGCGCACTTGCACGCAGAAGCCCCCTTGTTCCTGAGCAATTAGTGGTGTCCCAAACAGCAACACCCTTAGACATTTAGATAAATAGTTATCACTTCATACTTGGGTAGAGAACGTGACATAGAGATTGTTGCGTTCTTCAACTTACCATTCTTTTACACATTTTTTATTTTCTTTTTGCAGATTCCATGATGAAAATGGAATGAAAATTAAAAAGATGATACTGGTTTAATTTTTTTCTAATTTGGAAAAAAAAATGACTTATCCTTCTCATTCTTCACTTCCTTGTAATCCCAAAATCAACTTAACATGAATAACAAAAGAGGTTCTTGAATATTTTGTTGTGTTTCGGAGTGCTTTATGAATCATGAATGCACATTTAAAGAGAAAGAAATTCTGAATATAATTTTGTGAAGGTTGACTAAAACTAACAAAAGCACTTTATACAGCCGTTTATGGATCAAAATGTTATTCAAAGGTGTTATTTCAAATAAAAAAAACATATTCAAGTGCTTTGGCAGAAAAGCAATTTTACTCGTACCATGCTTTCTGCAAAAGCACTCCCACACATGCTCACACAGGCATCATCATGTACATGACATGATACACAATTAACATGAGCTCCACTTTCATTAAGTTGAATTCCAAATAATCAAGGGGTATGATTATTCGGAATGTGTTTGAGAAGTTAGCATTCCAAATTCAAGCTGAACTACATGCAGAAAGCCTGTACCACCATCCTAAAAGAACCTAAAAATTCAAGTTTGTGACACCAACAACCAGCAAATCGGCAACATTCACAATTAACAGAGAATTATCATATTATTCCACGAGCAAAATACCTTTATTTGCTGACAAACACAATATTTATTACAAGATAGATACAAACATTGATTAAAAATTATGCAGCAATTTACCTAACTACAATTTCTCTCTATATCTAACAGTGTGTACACCTGAGCAGAGAAAAGAAATAGAAAAGGGTACACCACAAATGTCAAAAATTGTTGTGTTAAATGAAAGGAAATATCACATACTCAGCATAGAAGAGATTCCAAATGAAGCGATAGAATTCAGAGATTGCTTCCTGCATAATGAAATTAAACATTATGCATACATCAATTACGAAGGAAATAAACTAAGATATCTCTTTTTCCTGATGCTAACAAAATCATATTGCATGTCTCGCTTATTATCACATTAAATTAAATAAGAGATTACAAAACCAACAAAATGTCAAGAACTTTGAAACTGTCACATTGCAGTCCCTAACATAGTCTGTTTTTAACCACAGTAAAAATAATACTGAAGAGCAAACAAATCTCTGCAGCCTCTCGCAGAATGTGACCTAATAGGGTGTCTAAAATACCATATAGAAATATGGTTCCGACTTAAAGGGGGAAAAAACAAGAAAAAACATCAAATAGGTATATGATCAATTGCTGTGCAAACAAAACGGTAGATATAAGTAATATTTTGATCTACACCTACAACCAGGTAGAAACTTTTTGCTCTTTTGTTTTGATCTGCTCATCTGCAAGCCATATTATTATATTACAAACCAAAAGAAAAGACACAAAATCCACATGCTTCAGAAAACTTAGATGAATTTCTTTCTGCAACATCCTAAACCAATAGCCATTTCAAACCCCATAGAAATGTAAAGTTAAACTCTTCAGTCCTTGTATTCAAGTTAAATTGCTAAACATGTAGTAGATGACGACTGAACTCCTCTTAGATTTTGAATCAAATATATTGCCGGCTATATATGAAAAGAAGCATCTCACCAAATTTGTCAAGTATTTCAAATATCCTACAATCATCTTATGTAACATAAGGCAAGGAATACCTTGGTATATTTTGCCTGTTCTAACACCCATGCCTGAAACCATATTAACATAACGTATGTTAGGAAACTAGAATTGAAAAAGAAGATCAAAGTTAAAAGAACCAGTGCTAGTAATAAAATGCACTGCATAAATTTATTTATGGAAATTCGAGCTGAGGAACATAAAACAAGAAGCATATTACGGCCCGTTTGGTATGTGCTTTTCATTTTCTTTTTTTTTTTTTTTTAAAAGAAAATGGAAAAAGTGTTTCTTTTTTGTTTCCGAATTCTGAAAATGTGTCTAGTAATAAGTACTGAAAACAATATTCTGAAATTGAACCATGCCTCTGGTAGTAAAAACTGAAAACATTATTTATTTTAATATTTTTATGTAGTATTTTTTAAACTCGTTTATTTGATCCATATAATTAAGTTTGAATTGACATAAATCATTTATGTGTAACTAATTACTTCTTATAGTAACACCCCATATTTAATTAAATTCAATAAATTAATATTATTATTAAAATCTATGTTATATTATATGAATAACATAGTAAATAATAATAATAAATTATTATTTAAAAAAAAAAAAAACAACAGAAAAAAGAGAACTCTGTAGAAGAAAGAAGTGACCTGCAAAAGAGGAAGAAGAAGAAGAAGAAGAAGAGGACGAGGATGAAGAGGAAGAGGACGAGGACGAGGACAAAGAGGATGACAATGACGAAGACAAAGAGAACGAGGAGGAGGAGGCGGAAAAAAAATTCTGGGCAAAGGTGGTTGGGTGAAGAAAGGATTAGGAAAAAGTTTTTGATTAAT
This sequence comes from Litchi chinensis, assembly GCA_019925255.1. NCBI lineage: Eukaryota > Viridiplantae > Streptophyta > Magnoliopsida > Sapindales > Sapindaceae > Litchi > Litchi chinensis. The sequence goes on along the minus strand of CM034474.1, from coordinate 12,624,367 downwards.
TGAAAAACATGAAAAACAAAATGGAAAACATTTTTTTTTTTTTTTTTTTCACTTGTATCAGTAAATAGTGTTTTCCTTGTTTTTCACATATTTGAAAAACGGTTACCGATCACAATATTTGAAAAACGGTTACCAATCGTGCTATGTGTTTTTTAAAAACAAAATGAGAAACAAAAACACTCAAAATAAAATGGAAAACCAGAACACTCACAAAAAAGGGGTGCAGGGCAGGCCCTTAAAAACATCAATTTGACAAATCAAATGGAAATTAATGGGTGCAAGATTTTTTGAGGACATTGCATTCTGTTTAGCTAACAAATGAAGGAAAAAAAATACTGATCTTCAATTAGAAACTTACCTGAAAAATCAAGCATGATGCCAAAATTACATGCGTAGGTATCATTAAGTTACGCCTAAACACCTGAAAAATATGCAAGTTGATTTAATTTCGATTCTAATCTCTGAAGAAGAATGAAATACACACAATTGACTGATTCTAAGAAGTTACAAAGAAGAATAAGATCAGCATTAATTGTGTAGGAACCATGTACAAAATCAATTAGACTTATCAAGAAATACAATCAAACACTTGATTGATTCTGTGTTATGTACAAATGAAATATCAGACATAAATTTTGAAGAAACTGCACATCAATCAATAACACCAACTTTGTATAAAAAACCTTCACCTGAGGCATATAAATTGCTGCCCATATAGCAGCAACATAATTCACCAACAAAAGCCCAGAACCAAGAAAAGCAATATTTCTGACTCCAAGCTTGGTAGCAAGTGTTGAGATCTGAAATCTATAAATAAAAATAACATATTAGAAAAGTGGGGGCATCAAACAGAATTAACAAGGTGCTTGGATTAAATTTTAATCCAAACTAGAGTAGATCATGCAAGACAAAATTAAAAACCTAGTATTGTGGAGAGAAAAATCAGGATAAGTAGCTCTAAGTAACAATATCAGTATTGTTTTCTTTTCTTCTTATTATCAGTTTTTTGGGGAAGGGGGCCTCAGAAGCACTGAAAATCATATTTTTTCAAAGATAATCATGCACACACTTAAAAGAGGAAATTAATTGTATAAACCTAAGAATACCAGCAACCTTTAAAAGGGGGTAACATGAAAAGACAAATAATAAATTTTATATTTGCAACTTACTTACGATCCCCCTCTACATCTGGAAGATCTTTTGTAACAGCAATGACCAGTGCAAACAACGTCACAAAGGTTGTGATGAAAGCCACAGGTGCACTGCAGGTAGAAATTCAACAGACATGAAAAATCATTCTTAACGGTATGAACTGGTTTACACATGGCAGAACCGCTGAAGAACAATTTATTACAAACAATCCAAATGACAGAAGTGGATATTATTGCATACATGAATAGCCAATACGATTTAAGATGTCTACTCATTGGCATCAAATTGTGGGCTCATGGAAGGTTCTTCAGTAAAAAATACTAAAAATCTAATGCATGCTAGGTACCAGTCACAGCTTAAGAAGATAGAACGAAAGAATGGAGGTTCATTTAATTATTGTTTGAACCCCATTTGGCCAGTTATTGACCAATGAATTCACAGAGAAGCACAACTAAATTCCATGGAAATATAATAGAAGAGCAGCAGAAAGCAACCAGATTTCTTACTATTTGTTCACGCTCACCATCAAAATCAACCCCAGTGTTATCTACATGAATGATGAGCCCACCCTTACTGAGCCAAACCCCAAAATGATGTAAAAGCATATTTATGCCAATCATGATCACCGACTCTAAATTCAGAGCTGGCAGGGTCAAAAAGGATAGACAGGATCCAGTACAAACTCTTTTAGTACAGACACAAGATGCTGGAATCTAATTTAAGGATGGAATATTAAAGATCATACTTAGATGTGGTGTGTTACGTTAGCCTATATTCAAGGACTGATCCACCAACTACAACGAACAAGGCCAACTGTATAGCAAGCCTGTCTATGTAAACCATTGGTTATAAATGCAAAATTCATATGGCTGTACCTACTCAACTACATGAGGAAGCAATGAGTAATCAACAGTGACTTACTTCCATTCAAAGGAGAGTCCAAGAGCAGCTCTTGTGGCATAATACACACCAAAATTGAGCAGAAAACCCCTCACCTGCAGAAGCTATTTTCTGTCATCTTTTTGTCTAACCATCAAACTTTCCAAATGCAAATATGGTGACTCAACTATCGACTATCGTACCAACTAATGCAAAAGATCATCTACAAAGATTCTAGAATTATTATTATACAAATTGAACAATCTTTTCATCAAAATGAGTAAAGATTCAGCTAACTGGAGCTAGATGGAAATCATGAAGTTGACATTGAATTCATCTTCTCATTTACCATGGCTTCTAAAATAAGCTGTCTCGTCCTTATACCATTTAAACATTCTCCAGGCTCACACTCAACACATGATCAGTTTAAGACGTGAATTTAAAAAAAAAAAAAAAGAAAAAGAAAACCTTATCTGTATTATCTAACTATAACTTCAGTTTAGAAGCAATTTTGTGCTTTCAAACACTGTGAGATTAAATATTGAAACATTCACTAGGTGTGTCATGACATTTTAATTGCCAGTGGTAACAAGCCACCATAAAGTTGAATGATAGATATGGGTGGAGAGTGAAGAAGAAGATTAAAATAAACCATACCGTGGCAATTATAAGAAATGCAGCAACAGGAAATCTCTTCATCCTAAATGGAGGAACTGAATAGATGGTTCCCAAAAAAAGACCAAGGGAGTAAAGAGAAGTGATGAATGGACCAAAGTTGAATCCAACAATTGTGAGACCAGTCACTGCAAAAAATATGACCAATAACCATGCAGATTGAACTGAAAGATCTCCTGCAGCTATGGGTAAGTAAGGTTTGTTTACTCTGCAAATAAAAAACAATGAATTTTACATGCGCATGTTTGTCATAGAAAATGAAAATACATAATAGACATTTCAAAGCAAGTATTTAAAATTTCTATTAGCGATAAAGCAACTTTGCAGTTTACATTCAGGCCTTAACATTCTATATGATGACCTGCAACAAATTTTGAAAAGCTTAAACATTTAAGAAATGAACTTCAGACATTGAGCCAAGACCATATTCATGAAACTCTTTTGAGAACCTCATTGAATCAATATAAACACTAATAGTGTGCATGCAAATTGTGCTGAATTTTAAACCACAAAGTAAGAGTAACAAGTAAAATTCCGGAGCTTGGAAATCTACCATTTGACATGAAGACTGTATTCCATTCATTTTTCTACATATTTTACATGAAAACATAGCAATGTAAAATAATTGCACTGCATACTTGTCAATTCCAATGTCGTAGATCTGATTGATGCCAACTATATAGCCATTCCCACAAATTAGAGCCAAAAGACCAGAGAATGCCTTCAACAACAGAGACCATTTTATTAGATTTGAGTTCTCAATCAACGCTCTTGCCACCAAAGCACTGTCAAAAAAATAATCAAGGATACCTGTAACTGATTATGACTTAAAAACTAATTTACCAATTCTAATTTCTAGCCAGTGCACTTGTCTTATGAGCACTTACACAGATCCTAGAGCAGTTCCACGTATAGTATGCGGCCTCAGGAATCTCCAGCATGCATCTCTGAAAGCTGAAACTTTATTCAGTATAGGCCCAGATCCAGCAGCTCCAGTTTGCGAAGAAGAGGCCTAGGAGCATCCACTTCAACATTAATGCCATACACAGACCGATAAGTCTCATAGATGATGGTCAATCAAATACGAATCCAACCACATCAATTCAACCATATCAAGTCTTAAAACACGTCAGTGGGAAAGTCGACATATAGCCACAGCACACAGCATAATGAGTTGATTAAAATTTCGTTTAACTCAACTATCAAATTCAACCTGTTAACGAGTTGGTAACGATTCAGCATCAGCCATTTCAAACTCCACAAACCATTATGTAGCCTTTCTTCTGACAAAAATAGAATCCAGAATATCAATTCTTCTTCTTTTACTTCCTCTTCATCGAAAAATCAATTCTGTCATCAATCATCATAGGTAGAATAGAACTTAACAATACCATTTAAATTTATCAACTTTTTCCCCAGAGACATATTCAGATACAACTTTTATTCTCCTAACTCACATTAGAATACCAACTAACCAAACACATAAGTAACACTACTTTGCATAACATGTAAAGAGAACATAAACCACGTATCTCTAACTTGGACTAACACATATAGAGCAACAGATGCTTAAAAACTTTTCAACCAACTTAATCTAAATTATCAAAACACGAGTTTAACACATCAATACGTGGAAACAAAACATACCCAGATGGAATTAAGCCTGTAACGCCCTTTCGATGCATCGTTAGAGCCAACTCTACGGCCTTGCAGCCCAAATGAAGACAAATTCTTGGAGCATTTCAATGAAAAATGAGAGGACTTGCAAGTTGGCTTGATGGGTATCTTTGTTTGATGAGAACTGGACTTGCACTGTGGAGCTATAGCTGAGATTCTAAGAAAAGAGAAGTGGGAGAGTGTGAGCTCCATATACAGAGCTAGAGAGAAGAATGAGGTCAATATTTTTCGTATACAGTGCTATGCATGGACCTGAGTCACACCAAATTGTACATAGCCCCACAACCAATTTTACGTGACAAAAATACCCCGAATAGACAAGCCGCAGCAGGTAGGGCAAAGCGGTCATTTGACAAGGGTCAGGCTCTATAAGTGGCAGCAATCCAGCCATTTTTTAACGCTCATTGTGCGGACTACTGAGGATTTAGCAGCCGTTCCCGTCGACACTTGCACTACTCGCCTCTTTCTGTCAGGTTCGTTCCCGTACGATTCTCTTCAATTCCGATTCTATTTTCTTGTTCGATCGCAATTGTTCCTGAGCAGAACTTTTATCAATGTTCCTCTTTTTCTTTTAAATTACAACTGGCAGTGAGTAATCAGCATCTAGCTTCTTGAAGTTTATAGCATTTTCTCAGAAACCAATTAAGTCGTTAGCTGGTTTAGTTTGTTGGAAGTAAATTAGGGCTTGACAGAAGAGAGTGAGACAGAGTGGTATGGCAACGGCGACATATCCGCCACCGCCACCCTTCTACATGCTCTCGCTGGCAATTACACCGTAAGACTTGGTTTTTTGTTATGTGTTTATCAATCTAGCCAATGATTCTCTGTGCCCTTGATTTGACTTCCTACGATTGCTTATGTGGACTGATGATGTGATTCCGAGTTTGGAAGAGCAAGGAGTGCGTCAGCTCTACCCGAAAGGACCAAATGTCGGTATAGTTTCTCTGCTTGGAGAATTGTATCTTCTTTTGTCCCCTTGAAAATGATAAACTACTATTAGAGGACCTGAGTGGTTGTAGGACTGTCTACTTGAAATACTATTTAACTGGTCTGATGTTATTGGTTATGATATCTAAACATCAGTCTATGTAGATTTTAAGAAAGAACTGAGGTCTCTAAACAGAGAATTGCAGCTGCACATATTGGAGCTTGCGGATGTACTTGTTGAGTGACCATCTCAATAAGCTAGGGGAGTGGAAGACATATCCCTAATATTCAAGAACTTGCATTATCTCCTCAATTCATTACGCCCCCATCAGGTTTAATATTGTTATCTCAACATTAGTTTTCTCGATCATTTTTGAGAATTAACTGACGTTATGTGTAATGTCTTCTGCCCTGTAGGCTAGAGCAACATTAATACAAATTCTAGAACTTCAGATACAGTGCGCAAACAAGTTTTGGAGGATATTAAGAGGTATGTTTTCCGGATACCTATTGAATTATTCAGAAGCTGCTCAGTATTGAAATTGTCTTGAGCACTAAAACGGGTTTGATTGGTTCTCACAATTATTGTATGATTTGTATTAGATTCAGATGTTTCAAGGTTTGAGTAGCAGTATTATTGCTTGTGGTTATGATCCAATTTCACATGCCGAATGATTAGTTAATGTTGGAAAATTTAAAACTTTACATCCGGCTAGTGTCTGTTACTAGTTCTTTTTTTGGTGATATATCAACGGACTTGTACCGATACCAATACGCTAATTTTTGATCCTGTAGGGAATTTGTATCTGTACAAATTTGCAGTATTGATAGAATAATTTTGTGTGTGTGTGTGTGTGATTGATTTTGAACGATCAGTTATGTTTTGTCTTTATTAAAGCTTTTGCAGTCTAATTAGGTCGTGATCAACTTTGGAGACTTTGAAAGCTTTGATTAAGATCTTTATATAGATGATTAAGATGATTTTTGGTTAACATTAGGATGAAACGAGGAGATAAGGACTGAGTAGCAATATTTTTGAGATGGGGTAGTGGTGGTAAGAGTGCAAAATGGTTGTTATTCTTATATGCTCGTCAACTTTGTTCAAGACCTCCATATCACTGTACCCACCTTAGACCTTATAGCATGTAGTTATATAAAGGTCAGCTTTATCGATTTTATAGCTAGCTTGTTTATCTCAGTACATTCTTATCCTATATTCCAATCTAGTCACCACAATTCAGTGCCCTTTTGACACCCCTTCTACCACTAGCTATTCCTTAGTAAGAGCTTCAAAAACTTATTTTCTCTGCATAAGAAAATTGAATGTGTATCTGCATAGTAGAAAACTGATTTATTTTGTCATTTTTTTTTTTTTTTATGAGCTTTGAAGGATCTTTCATTGAGCCTTATTTATCACTTGTTATGCAACACCTGATTACAATATCACAACACCATGATTACAGATTATTCTTGGAAAGTGTTACTGATTTACTGTATTCCTATTCCTTCTTTATTTATTGTTAGATTAGATTAGTAATTAGTTGCTTAACAGCTTCGTCAGTTATCAGATCAGGAGCTGCACTGTTCTAATCCTAGTAATCATATGATGTAGACACTATAGTACGAGACACATACTGGAGAACCTGATTTTAAGCTTAAACATGAGCCAAAGTTAATTTGCCCTAATGCTTTCAGAATTTTCATGACTGTTGTTTCGTTTGCTTGTCCGGGCAGAGAGAAGAAGCACAGAAACTTCTCAAGGAAATCCTCGTAACATTGAATGGAAATTCGCACTTGAATTGTGCACGTCCTGTTGAAAAAGGATGTAGGTACACTGTTGTTTCTGTTGCCTCGACCGGAAGACAGATTGCACTTAAAATCTGCAACCTTGGACTTTAGATTAATGTATCTGGACTTTTTCCTTGAAGACGCTGCTAAAACTTTTTTATTGGATTATTTAACGTTATTCATCAGTCGTAGATTGGGTTCGTAATTGTTTGAACTACCTGAGAATATTAGAGATGACATAACTTGAATTTTCGTAAATTTTCGTAAGTGTTGTGCTACGAAATATGTCATGTATAGTTATAATTATTATATACGGTTCACTCATTCTTATATTCTAACTATTTAGAAATGTTGTTAAATTTGTGTATTTGAATGATTTTGAGCAGATATTTGGCTTCATACTATGATGATAAATCAGTTGATCCACAAGCTTAATTAATAAATCTATATAACGTAATTTTTATATTTCTACTTCTAATCATCTTATATAATAATTATTTGTATTACCAAAAAAAAAAAAAAAAAAAACCTAAATCACTTCCTATATAATAATAAATTTTCAAAATAAATATTGTAATTTTAAAAATGCTTTTAACTGTCTCAATCTTACACTATAAAGTAAATTAGAAAATATCTTTAGTTGTACCTGTATCACAATATATAAACACTTGTAGAATATAATGTGTAATTTTCAACCATGTTCGGTTGAGTTTGAGCTTTGTATTTGAAGAACTAGGAGCTTGATTAATTATTATTATTATTTTTAAAATTATTACAAATATGAAAATCAAAGGAGGAGGATATACCTCAAACATACAATTTCATTAATATTGGTACAAGAGATTTATCATTAGCCAATCATAGTTTTAAGTTTGTTTAATTAATTGTTAAAATAAGTTCACTTGTTTCCATGAACAAAAAGGAGAAAGATATATTCATAACATTTTTAATCCATGTTGGCCGCGTATCTATGCATTGGATTCTAGTCAACTTTTTCCAAGTGGAGATGAAAGAAACAGGGAAAAAATGTATGAACCATCCGTTTCACAAATTTGAAATGGCATACATTCCTTTGTCATGGGGACAAGGGCATCAATACACCAACAAAAGTTTGGTATTTTTATTTTATGCATACCAGTCTCTCTTGTTTCAATCAAGGGAGTTGTTGTCAAATGTCCCTCATGAATTTACAAGATTCCTTAGAGAACAATGTAACATCCAATCAAGCCTTAAAAACCTAGAAACATTCAAAACTTCGAGCGCTTCATTATGTGTCCTAAGAAGTGCAATTGAGTTTCAAGAGGAGTCCATGGAGTTAGGCTCGTCTGCATCAAGAGTGGTGATATTTTCACCCCATAAAAACTGTATATACACACCCTTTTTATATTTACAACCCATTAAGAGTTTTAAAAATTTATATTTTATAAGTACATCTTATGTATTATCAATTATATTCATTCATTTATTTACCTTTTAAATATTATAAGTAAATAATTATAAAGATAATTAAATTAATTAAATTAAAACATTAAAAAAAAAAATTCCTTTTTATGTTTGATACTTTTTTTCATGTTTATGACTTCTCCATTTACGTTATTTTTCATTTTACTCAAAATTCTTGTATTTCACCAAAACCCTATATGTAAAACTATCAAACAAAACTATAAACCTCCCTTTCCATTCAAGCTAAACTTTAACCAATCTATATAATAATAATAATAAAAAAAAACCCTTACCACACACACGAAACCCTTTATATCTAGACCTTCATTTTCATCATTTATAAAACCTTTAAAAACACAATAATATTATCTTTTAATTAAAGTGGTACCTTTAAGCTCTTATATTTGACTACCTTTTATTAAAACAAATCAAGTTTCTTATTGAAATATAAAATTGGAGTATTTAATTTAATTATAATAATAAAAATATTATCTTTTAATTAAAGTGTTAATAATTTAATTTAAGGATAATATTAGAATATTAAAAATATATAAACTAAGGGGTGTATATATAATTTTAGAGGGATAGAAATGCCGTCACTCCTAGATTAATTGGCATGGACTTGGCCCGCCATATCAAATTGAAGCATGGGCCATATGAAATAGAATTATTGCAGATGGGCAATATATCGGTCCAATGGATACTCAGTACATTTTCCATTCCAACGACATGCATAATGCACATCAAAAACGGATGATGCATGATGAATTCTTTGCACTAAAGTTCCTGTCGTGTGTTACATTTTCTCATCTAAGCAAATGTCGTTTTAGTTACTGATACGGGTACATTTTATAATATGACTGTGATGAATGTTAAAAAGAACTATTCGACTACACTGATTAACTAAAATCAAATTTATATGCAGCTGTTAAAAACACAAGACTCTGTAGCGTTTAATTCTCATTTAATTAGTAAATCTATCAAAGATTCTGTTACCGTACACCTCTATTCTTATACAATTATAAAAATATGAAATATTACTCAAATTAGTTATACAACTATAAGAGGTACTTTTGACTTTTGCCTTCGTATTATTACAATTTTATTTTCCCGTTATGAGAGGTGCTTCAGTCCTGGCCCAAATATGCAAGGCCTGGTCAGATCCAATCTATTTGTCCTAGCCCAAATAGGCAAGGCCTAGTTAGATCCAATCCATTTTATTAAAGCTTTGATTCTAGATGAATAATCCAACTATTTAATAATATTATAATTCCAAGGTATGATATATGTGTGGGATTTTATCATTAGCCATTTCAACTTCCTTTGATTCAACCATGTCAATCATGAGGATAGCGGGTTGCCTTGGTGGAAAGGCACACCCCTCCTGCCTTTGAAGGTCAAATCTCATCTAGTCACAACACGTGATAATTTTCTCACTTATTTGTGAGTAATCCTCTCCTGATTCTGGAAGTAGATTTTCGGATCGCTCATTAAACAACCTTTATCAGTAGGTTTCGATAAACATTTGATCTAGTGTTAAGAGATGTAATTTCAAAAAATATATATATACCTCAATCATAATATTTTAGGTATTTATATATATATAATATTTTTGACAATTTTGATCGTTGAATGATGCAGGAGCTTAATGGGGAAGTGAAAAAGATGAGAAAAGAAAAATACATTGATTTTTTTTTTTTTTGAAATAAAAAAGACATTGAATTTTACTAATAAAGACTCAAGAAATAAACACTACCTAGGTGCGTGAGCTAGATAACATGTACATACGATAAAGGTGGATGCAATTGAAACTTTTTTTTTTTTTTTTTTAAGTACAAGAACTGTATTTGGGACAGACTCAGGGGATTTCGGGACCAATCGAGATATGACACTAGTGGCACGGCCCGGGAGACTACTCCCAATTAGGAGAGATCCACCCACACTGAGATGGGGGGGAGACTCATACTAGAGTGGGAGAACAACCCACACAATTGGTGAAAATTAATTATTATTATTATTATTATAATATATTATTGTTTCTTTTTTTTTTTGGAAAGAACAATTGAAACTTATTGAAACTAAGGTACGTAATTACATAAACTTGATTGAAAATGGAAAGTATGATATCATAATCGGTCTCACCTGTCGTAAAATACCACTTTTTGTAGCCTTAGCATTGAAATCACACCAAATTTGGTGACCCCTGTGACAAAAATTCGTTAGGATGAAAGTTGAAGGATTCAAAATCGCAACCTAACCTTGAGGACTTTATACAAGCACACAAAGAATTGACATGACCAAGCTGAAATCAGAACATTGAAGAAACCAAAGAAAAAAAGGATAGAAGAGGCTGAAATTTTTGAATTATATATGAAGTCCACCTAGTCGGTTTGAATTTGCTTAATAGTTAATATACGTCTTTTTTTGTTTGGCTAAAACAGTTAAAATCACAATACATATAACGTAAATCTATCAAATATACGGTATGTGTCGAACACACAATGTGCTAATATCATTAGCAACTCGATATTAAGAACAATAATATATAATAGAACAGAAGATTACAGAATTAAAAACGAAGGAAACAAAAATTCAATAGAAAGAGAATTAAAATTAACAAATAGAGGCACGTGTAGGATCTATTTATGAAAAAGTCAGAACAATTTTTTAGGGCATTCTGAATTTTATTGAGTTAATGACTTTTTTAAACTTATTTTTAATTTTCAAATATTTTATTTCGTCACAACTCATTAACCTTGCGTTAGAGAGCTCTGGATGAGAAGTAAGAGGATAAGATGAATTTATACCGAAAATATTAACACTAAAAGGGAGGGTATATATAGCAATGGATGTCACAACTCAATAAACTAGTATTTATTTATTTATTTTTTGGATTGTAAGAATATCTACCAATATATGTATCACTCTTAAAAAACACATGAAAAGAACCAAGTGTGGAAATTTAAGATGGTATCAAACCTTTTGATAAATGTCGTAATGGGTTTAGATTGAGCTCTAAAAAAATGGTAATTTGAAAAAAAGAAAAAAGACAAATGGGTGATAACGTTGATGAATCTCACGTTGAAAACATAAAACCTAAAAACTAAAAACTAAAAGAATGGTTATTTCAAAAAAAAAAAAAAAAAAACTAAAAGAATGGTATCTATATATATATCAAGATGTCTCAACCTAATAGACTAGTATTTTGAATTGTAAAACTATTCATCAATATAGTTATCACTTATACATAAAATGAACCAAGTGTGGAAATTTAAGACCTAGTTGGCATGGCTTTTTAACTTGTCAAAATTTTTTTCTTAATTGAAAGACATTTAATTTGTTTGATTTTTCATTTGGTTATAAGTGTGTAAGAGTTTTTGAATGATAAAAACAAGAGTAAATTATCTCATACCCTCTTGATCTTTGATTTTTGAAAAGCAAAGACAATGTTTACATTTTTTGCAGCATCCTCCTCTTATTTAATTATTTGAATTTCTTTTACCGTTAATTTTGACTTTAGAGAGATAATATGGTTCTTTTATTAAAAAAATTCTTTAAAAATCTTATTTATTGAATGTGCTATTTAGATCTCCATCGTCCATTTAGATGATAGAGATCCATTTAAAATAATTTAAATTTTAAGAACTTTAAAATAATTTAAAATTTTAAAAACTTCAAAATAATTTTAAAAATAAAAAATAATATTTTTCAAATGGATCAAGTCTTCCATCTCAAATATGGACGATCAAGATCAATTTAAAAAATTAGATTTTTTTTTTTTTTGGTAAAAATTGAAGATGGTAGTAGAGGCCCATATTAGATCTTTACTGCCATCTTCAACCTCTGTTGATGAACAGATGAGAACATCTTCATCAACCCAAATCAGACCAAGGAAGTATCTTTATCAAACTCAATTAGGGGAACATTCGCATCAACCAGGGGTCCATTAGTTAACAAAAAGGGGTATATCTGGTCTTTAACGTAAATAAAGAGGGGCTGATGACAAAATTTCTAGTGTGTTTTATAAATTAATTTTAATGATGAAATTTTTCTAATTAAAACACAATATCGAATATTCATACTAGAAACTCGTGTAAGTATACACGGTCCGCATATAATATAGTAATGAGTAGAGTATATTTTCCACGAGAATTGTCCAAATTATTTATATGTTAAGTACTAAACCGGTCAAATCAACTCTTTATCCAAACTATCGAAATTGGATTTGAGTAAACAAATTATAAACTAAGAAATTAAACTAACAATTCAACTCAAGAAAAATCAGCAGTTGGAAAATATCTAGGCATACAATTTCATTTAATCAATCATTTGATTTATTCTCCTCTTCTAAAGATAGTTTTTATCATGTATTTAATCATATAATCCTAAAGTAGTAACTAGCCTCTCTCGATGGTCAAGTATTTACCTAAATTAATTAATCTAACTATATCTTTATGTAAATTAACTAATTTGAGTTTATTAAGTTCAAATTATCCTCACACGATTGTACAACCATATAAGTATATCTCTATACCATATGAATTATGTTATTTTATTGGGTTCCGATCTCATCACATTTCTCTCGATCGCATCAAAGTCCTATGATCTAATCAATAAATGGATCCAAATTAATTTACTAGCATTAAACACCAATAAAATAGAATACAAAAATAAAAATCAATTATAAAATAATATTAAATCATTAAATAAATTAAAATCATAGTCAAGTTATGTTGTAGCCTAGATATGAGAATTTAGTTCATCATTATTAAAATAATTAAAACAAGTATTAACAACATATTTAAATAATTAAAAATAAAGCGCAAAGAAAATCTCATTAAATAGGCGTGATCCCCTTGTCTCCAAGGTCAGATTCATCCCTCTAATTTGAATCTCAATATGTTGCGACCCTTGTGTCTTCAATTGTTGATGATGACTTGAAAGCTCTAAAGATTGCTACTGAAAAATCGTGGTTGAGGGCAAAGCCCTTACCTCACGTGAAGTTTATCTCTTCTCCTTTCTAATGTTGTCTCTCTCTCTTTAAATTGTGTGTTGTGTGATATGGAAAGCACACCCATTTATAGGCATGAATAAGGTCGGCTAAAAGGCTTGCAATAAGAAGAAATATCCTAAATTAGTAGGCAATCAAGAATTTAATACACGACAGAATTGAAAATTTGCTAGAATTGTTTGTCGTAGCTTTTAGGCACAACTTGTGATCCTGCGACAACATCCTATAAATTGTCGTAGCTTGTTGTCGCATCTCATGAACTTGCGACACCAACCTATGATGATCGCATGTTATGGTTGCATATTCTGATCCTACGACTCAAATCGTGGCTGTACTAACCTTCAATCACTAAATTGGCCATAACTTCCTCTGGGGAGCTCCGATTGACAAACCATGAGTGGTTATGGAAATTAGATATCCGAGACTTTAATTTGATAGGTTATGACTCATACAACTTTAATTGTGCACATCGTACGAGTTTAAACAAGTCGACCTATCTTTTAGCTTGAAAACTCTAAAATTTTTATTCCATTGTCTTAAAACTTCAGCTTACAAAACTCTTTGGTTTTTTTTTTGAATTTGCTTTGTGTCGATATCTAAATTTAGTCGACCGAAGTTCTTGCCCAATATTGCAAATAAAGCAAAACAAAGGCAAAGATAAATGAAAGAGAAGAGGAAGAACATGAATGTAAAGAGATATTTTACGTGGTTCGATCCAAAAAGATATTTATATCCACGACTGTTTCTCTGATTATTTTGGTAAAGTCACAGTATATCATTAATTGTTATCGTGTCTACAATGAATTTTCAACCCCTATTTATAGTGTGAGGTGTTAAAATTTGAGTATAATAAGAATAGAAAAAAATTCTACATTAATTCTGCTTTCAAAACTAGTATCTAACAATTTAGGGATAGATTCCATCGAAATAGGAGTTTGATTTTACTTTCAATTCTGCTAGTTAACTCTTTCTCAATTTAAACTGTTGTCTTTCTGAAAAATTCCTTTAATGAGCATTTCGAGTTACGAGTTGGATCTCACTCTGGGCGACTTAGAGCTGAGCATAAGACAGTCTTGATCATGGTTGACCAGCGACCTGAGAACTGTAATAGCGAACCGATAATTCGTTTTTGTGAGCTGGACATTGATGAACTATGCTTTATCTATTAGGTTAATTCATTGGATCAGTTCGTTGGACTTTTACTAGTCCACTTATACAGCCTCAAATATACCCACAATACTTTGAAACACATCAATTTACTTGTCATAACCTTCCACAATTCACCTAACTAAAATACTATAAAAACATTAAATAACTAACATGATTTAGTCGAATATTCATCACAAACGTTATGTAAATGGATACAAAATAATGATATATTTTAGCATTATCAAGGGTCCATCATCATCAATAAATGATACAAATAAACAAGGGACTCATGCCAGATCGTTGATTTGGTCTTCACTAGATCGATGAGTTGGTTCGTTAAAACCTAGATAGGAGTTGATTTGGGTTTCAAAACCTAGATCAATGCCAATTTGGATGGAAACGCAGACGTCAATTTGGGTTTCTATGATGCAAACACCGATCTAGGTTTCTAGATCGAAACTTAAACGTCGATATGGGTTAGATCGACGTCTAGGTTTCTACCTAGACATCCATTCAATTCCCATTTGGAACTAAATCATTGCCCATTGGCGATGGTCTGGTTCCAACTTGTAACCAGATTTGGTTAAGTAACTAGATCGGGAACAATCTGGTATCCTCACCCATTTGTTTTTTTTTTTTTTCCTTTAATTTTTTCTCCAATCTTCTTTTATTTTCCTTGTATTGGATCTAGAATCAACATCTATGTTCCTATTTGTGTTAGGATGATGATCTTGTTCAACTTTTGTTGATGAACATAGAGATCCAATCTGGTGATTGGATTTCCATTCTTCTTTTTCTTCAATTTTTCAAACATATAAAATAGAAAAAATATATAGTTTTTTGATTTGGTTTTTTAAACTTAATCTCCACTGTCTATCAACTTGATGGATAATGCAGATCTCACTTTTTTATTTTTTGAAAATTTTTTCAATTTCTATTATTTTATAATTTAAAAACTAATTAATTTTAACTCATGTTGAGTTAGAGAATGATTTCAACTAGGGGTGTTTATTAAATCGTAGTGAACTCTATATCAAGTTTGCTATAAATAGTTGTCTTTCTCACATGATTATTTTTCTAGAATCTAGATTATTAGTGTAAGAGCATAATTGTATCTAGATTCTCATAGTGTGTTTTTGATGAGACATATTATTTGATTTGCATACACATAGTCATGTGTGTGCATATAGACAATTTGGTTGATCACTAAAATTGCAACCTTGCTTTTGTTGTGGTGTGAAGGAGTGAAGGAGATTTGCTTTGCCTGGAAGAGTCAAGGAAGTGGATTCAAGAGTGTAACGGATAGGAGATAGAGGGACTTCTTGTTGTAGTTTATGGACAGAATTAAGGCCACTAGTAAATAGAGATTCGTGGAGTTTCATTCGAAAGTGACTATAGAGATATCTAATCTTGTGGTCTTTATCTAGTTGGATTTTTTAGGTAAAAGTTTCTAATGTCATCTTCTTTTTTTCCTTTATTTTTATTTTGTTGTGTTTTAACTTTTAAACCACAAAAAGATGCAACAATTTATTCACTCCCCCCTCTAGGTTGTGGTTTAGTAATTGATTACAGCTTTCAAAATCTTATCCACATTTACGTAAAAATGGTTTAACTTTTGTTATGTTAGTTGTTTTTAGTTATTTTAGTTGTATATTTTTAATATATAAATATATAACAACTAATAGTAAAAAATGATATAAATATCAAATTAATTGTTTTCAAACAATTTTATTTAAAACAAGACATAAGTTGACAATATATTCAAAGGTTGGAAAATAAAAAATAAACATATAATTCAAATTTAGATTTCAATCCTTATTTAGTCTTTAATAAAATTCATGATTACTTAGTCTTCATATATAAAAAAACAAACATCCCCTTAATCTTTTTATACTTTTGAGTAACTATCAATGGACCAATGGTAGGCGGTGTAGCTGCAACACCGATGAAACCTCAAATTCAGGATTATTCAATCTTTAGATAAAAAAAAAAAAAAAAAAAAAAAAACAGCCCCTTAATTTTTTATGCTTTTGACTAATGGTTAATGAGCCATAATGGTAGGCAATGTAGCTGCAATACTAATGAAACCTCGAATAGAGTTTGAGTAACTATACCCTAAAGTCACATATTTGTATATTTATGCTTAATATCATGAGGGTCTGTTCAGTTTACCCACTAAATATTGCTCCAATAAATATTTTGAGTTTGTTTGGTGTCTGAGATATGATTAAATTATTATTAATTAAACGGTTGGATATGATATGATTGAATTGAAATAAATTAAATTAGTAATGTGATGTATTTAATGTAGTTGGGATAGAATTGTTAATAAAGTATATTACATTAATTTTTAAATGTAATAAATATTTTAAATATAACTCATTAATAAAATAAATAAATTAAAAAAAAAAAGATATGAGAGGGGACTAATTAGTCCCATCTTTGAAGATGAGACTAATTTATCCCACTCAAGTAAGATGAAAAAGGCGGTTAAATTTCATCCAATCCTAGTGCCTCAACAAAGGTAGATTTGGATAAAAATTTATCCAATTTCATGATATCGTGACCAATAAAAAGGGCCTTTCAGCACTAAAACTTTGATACTTTAATAAAGAATTACAACTGAAAAAAGCACCATTTCTAGACAAATAGATGTCAGTTGGCTTTCAACAATTTCAACAAAGACACGTGAATGCTGGAATTTAATTGAATATGTCCATATTCAATGCTTATGCATGTTACTTTCTTATAATACGGGCATCATCGATCACGGTAGCTATTTATTATAGCTAAAATATTTAATAATATGATTTTTTATGAGCTTTAACTATTTTTCGTATTGTAAGTTATTTTATAAAAAATTAAATCATTCTAACTAAATATAAAAAATAAGAAAATTATAATCAAATTCTTTTATTATTATTTTAATATTTAATTTGAAATAAAGTATTTAAAAATTCTAATTGAATTCTCTCCCTTATTATTTTAAAAAATTGTTAGTTAATATAGTTTTTTTTGGGTTATTTTAGCTATAATTTAATTAAAATTTAGGGAGTATGATTGAAAATGCTCTTAGTTATATTGATTCTTGATAATTTTTCAACTGCAATAAATGCTTCTTCATATTCTCAATGGTCCCATAACTTTCAAGTCTAGACACGGAAACTCATTTCATGGTCTGTATAATAACTAGCATTCATTTATTTAAGTTAAGCAGCATGCATGAAGCCAAGAAGTGTACCAAACATTTCGTTATCGATTTTCATTCATTCATTTGCCAGAGTTGTCGCGCAAGTTGGTCAACCTTCTTGAATGGACCCATATTTTCAGATTCCTTGCCGGCTTTGCCCGCAAATTCAACCGTCCAAGATATCATTCTGACACACTGTACCTATCCCTTTTCTTTTAAACCTGACAGAAATCATGAGAATCACAGACGCACTTTTTCAAGTTAAGGTTTCCTTTAATATTATCTCTCTTTCTCTCTCTCTCTCTCTCTCTCTCTCTCTCTCTCCAGTCTCTCTCATACATAATGTAATATATGGATTTTAATTTTAATGAAGTCTTAATGTGTCTGAAATTTTGACTGGGAATAGGGAATTTAGTCTTGAAAAATCTCATGATCAAAGTCCATATTCTCAAGTTGAAAAAAAAAAAAAAATCAATCTAGAAATTATTAAAATTTAAAACATTTTAAAAGTTTGGGTGTTCAATTTAGATTTATATATATTCCATTGAAAATTATATATACTATTCAATTTAAGTGTATTTAATTCAAATTTTCATAAAATATAACAAAATCTAGATGTATTAAAAAGATGAAGAATTTTATATTGGTCCCTAACCATTTCAAATATAAATATGTTTATAGCGTTTATAATCTCTTACATTTCAAAAACTCATCAAATAGTCTCTACCGTCAGTTTACAGACAATCAAACGTTACATGTGGAGGTAGTTTCGTCTTTTAACACCAAATGGTGGCATAATGACCTGTGTCAGATGATTTTTTTTTTGAAAATTAAATAAAAACAATAATTAAAAGTATATATAAAGTTAAGACAAAACAATATTTTATCAATTTTTTTTTTTTTTTTACGTTGACCGTCAAAGATCATGTCAAAGAGACTAATTTGATGAATTTTTAAAACGTAAGAGACCATAAACACTATAAACAAATTTACACTTTTAAAAAAGAAAAAAAACATAAGGATTAAAATAAAGTTAGTTCTTCCGTTAATAAAAGGTTATTGATTTTATATATTTTATTTAGATAATGCATTTGAATGAATTTCAAAATGCTTTTTATAAAGAAAAAAAATTTATAACAAATTTTATCGCTCTTCTAAATATTTATTGGATTTCTTAAAGAATTTTATCAAAATCAATAAAAAATCTATAGAAACTATAAACTTCGCAAAAATCTACCATTAAAAAAAATTCATTAAACGAAGTAAACTTTAGATTAAATATACCCTCATTGATGTTAAGGGTGGTTCAATAAATAATAATTATTTTTTATAAAAATCAATAATTTATAATTGTTAAATTATATAAACAATTGATATTTGATATATAAAAATTAATAAATTAAAATAATATTATTAGATTGTATAATTTTCTTTAGATATTACTGTAAATTTGGGATTTATATATGAAGAAGGGAATTACTGAACTCCCAAAATGATAAGAATTTGGTATATAAATGTGATAAATTAAGAGAAATTATGGTAATAACTGATTTTTGAGGTTGAAGTTGAAAAATTGTCCTTTCTTTAGATTTTATATTTTTATCAAGTATATTTTTATCCAAAAATAGTTATTCTTGTAAGATTTAAAAAAAAAAAATATTGTTCAATTTAGATTTAAAAAAAAATGATGATTTATGAAAAAAAGCCCATGAATTAAATTAAAAGGCAAAGGTAAATGTTGCAGAAGTTGTTATATATATATATTATATATATATATATATAAAATTCTTCCTCTCTCTCTCTCTCTCCTTCTGTCTTGTCCACAAATTCAATGTCCCACCAGGACATAGCTGTTCCACAAATTCAACGTCCCGCCAGGGACCCTAGCCGATTTAAAAGTATATATATATATATAATTTATTTATATAATTTATTTTTTTATTATTTTATGTCAAAATAAATAAATATATTTTCAATCAATTGCATATTTTTTGTTTATATTATTTTTATTTAAATATTATATTTATAAAAACTTTATTTGAATACATTAAATATGAAATTTTATATAATTTCTCTATCCTATAATGTTAGTTATATATTATATTATTTAAATTTAATGTCTTTTTCTTTCAATGTCTTGCCTAACACATCGTAATCTAAAGCTCGATTGTAATTTATATTTATTAAAATATAGATTGCCTATATTATAAGTTCGATAGTTTAGATATTTTTATATTTAGTTTTATTGCTGTTTAATTCATATTTACATTTTGTTTTTTAATTTTTGGGTCATCTATACTCTTTTTTTAATTTTAAAGGATACAACTCATATTTCCTAAATAAATTAATATATTTTTTCAATTTATAGATTTTTTTTATAAAATTAAAATTAATTTAAAAACTTATTCTAACCCACCTAACAGGTAATCCTGACTACTCTCTGCGTCCCACAGACCAAATGGATTATCACACACTTTTCTCGATTAACAAGCTTCTGTACCATCCCAACTAATTAATATTTCCTCGTGCGCAAATCAATTCGTCTGCTAATTAAACTGTCAGAGACAGACACAAGCCCAGTATTCCAATCATTATATATCAAACCCAAAGTCAAACTTTTCCTCCCAACTCTCTCCATAATATGAAGTCTCTCTCTCAAATTCACAAAAGCATCCCCCGGAAAAAGAAAAACAAAATGGATCAAAATCACTTCTTGATCTTCACCCCAACAACATCGCACGTTCATCCATTAACAAGCTTCTCATGTATCTTCTTAACCTTCTTCCTTCTAACCAGAAGTACAGCTTTAGCTAAGGTGAACTCACAGTTCTTGGCTTGTGTGCCCAAAACTTGTGGTGATGGCCAAAACATAACCTATCCATTCTATATCCAAGACCAGCAACCATCTTATTGTGGATACCCAGGATTCGAGGTCTCCTGCAACAACAAAGGTAACCCTGTTCTAAACATCCCTGGTAACGATAACCAATACATCATCCACCACATCTTTTACAAAAACCAGTCTCTTCGTGTCTCAAACGCTGGTGTCTGGGAACTGAATTCAAGCTCAAGCTGTGATGTTGTTTCTTCATGGCAAAACCTGTCTCTTCCCCTTGACCGGTTCGAGCTTCTTGGTAACAAGAGAGATGTGTTTGTTCTATACAATTGTAGTAACCAATCGTTGTCAGAAAGACTTGTGAGCAAGAAAGTAGAGTGTAATTCGACAGATGATGACGTGAATGGGGTTGTTCTTGCGCTGGGTGAGGACGATCCTGATCTAGGTTTGGCGAGGAAGGAATGCGGGGACGTGGTGGTGGCACCAGTGGAGGGATATGGAGAAGATTCAATGGCGATGATGACGAGATTGAGAAGTGGATTCTTGATGAAATGGACAGCGAGTAATTGCAGTATTTGTGAGGAAAGTGGAGGCAGGTGTGGGTTCGATAATTCAATGTATCATTTCAAGTGTTTTTGCCCTGACAGACCTCATGCTTGGCGTTGTAGAGATCCTGGTATGTTCAATTCTTAGTTCATCTTTTAATTAATTAGTGTCTGTCATCATGATTTACACAATAATGTTTATCATAAGCTTTTTGAATTTTCTTTTATATGTTTGAGATATTAAAGTGATTGATAAGGCTGGTTAGGTCTCTTCTGATTTAGCTATTAGGAGTCAACATTTTTCATTTACAAGATGTTTGACTGCTTACTTTTAGATTTTATTATTATTCTAAGAGGTAGAGGGCTTGTGACGTGTAAGGGACCCTAGAAAATAGCATAATATACTTTCTCAAGAGTTGGGGCAATATATATTTATATTAAGAATCTATATAGTCTCTACTTAAACTTAATTTTTCAGATAAACGTTCAGACAATTATATTAAATCCTAATATTTATTCAAACTTATAAAATGTGTCACTTAGAAATAAATAGTAAAATATTTATCTTAAGTTTGTTCATTGAACTTAATTAAGTAATAGCAATTTAATTTTATCTATTAAGACAGATATTTCAGTATCATAAATTCAAATATAAAATTTATAAAATACTTAACTTAAAATAACATGTATAATTTACAAGTGATGAAGTTAATTCGAATCCTATAAATAACAAGATCACACTTATCATAGAAGAAAAAAAGAAAATAAAATCTATAAAACAAGAAAAAAAAATGAAAGGGTGTCTTTGTCTATCTGTCAAGAAGGTTTGGCAGAAAGTCAACCTCAGTTGCATTCCTCTTTTGGTTAATATTCATGATTATTTAAAAAAAAAAAAAAAAAAAATGCACGGGTGTCATGCTGGGCTGATATTATCCACTAGTCCTTGATAGCGGGCGGAGCAGCAGCCTCTCTTCACCAAAAATTTGCCCCTCATAATTTCATCTCATAATGCTCCTCCAAACGTCAATGATTCAATCCTCTATTGACATGAGATTTTCTTTAAATACATATAAAGTTGGTGATAAATCTATACCACCTGTTGTTAACAAAATTGACGTGCCTAGAGATTTTCAAAATGTTTAATAATTAATTAGAAGAGCTTAAATTAGAATTGCATGTAGAAACATAATTGATTAGATTTGAACAGATATTGTAATTAGGTTTTGTGGCAGACAGATAAGGAGAGAGCGCTAAAATATGTGGAAGATGATTGATGCTGAAAAATTTTATGTGCTTCTTGGACTTTCACTGTTGGTTCCAGTCAACAAAGATGATGCATTTGGTCATATAGTTTTTGTATAATTATAATCTTATCTTTGAGATCATATATATATTTTCCCTAGGAAGTGAGCTACAGATGAGGTGATTTTATATTCTAGAAATTATATCATGAACCTTTCCATGCTTTTATTAAAGATAAATATATTTATATAGTTCCACATAATTTATTACGAAGTACTTAGGTTGAAAAGGTTTAATGTAAGTCTTGAAATTTCTAATATTTTTAAAAAATGACATAGTTAGATTTAGTAGTTCTTAAAAATTTATAGTCTCTAGTCTTGATTTTTACTAAGATCATGTTTGAAATTGCTTTTTCAATAAAACTTTTCTAACTAAATTTTTTGAAGAAGATTTTTACAAAATAGAGTTTTTAGCAAAAAGTTTAATGTTTTTTGGGTATATAATTTTAAATAATAAAAAAATTACAAAAGTTATTATTTGAAAATAAATTAAAGTTTTGTATTTAGAATTGAGACTTTGAAATTTATAAATTACAATGAAGGTATTTGAGATAATTTGTAATTATAAAAAACTTCAAAATGAGTTTATTAAAGAAGCCCAAAATTAAAATATTTTTTACATGCGTAATATTGCTTTTTTTTTTTTTAATATTAAAAAACCTTTGCTCAGGTTGAAGCCAAATAACTAAAAAATATTAAAAGAGCTTATAATATTAAAATAAGCTGTAGGGAGCTCATACTTTTTTTTAAAAATTATCATGTACTAATTAATATAAAAATAAATTTAAATAAATTATAAATTTTATCTCTAATCAAATATTGATATGGATAATTAATTTTAATATATAAGTAATGGTATTTGTTAATAATATATGAGACGAGATTATAAGTGGCTTGAATATTAGTATTCTATTCATGGCGAGTTCCTAGTGGCCCAAGTGTGATATTAATATCCTATTCATGGCGAGTTCCTAGTGGCCCAAGTGTGATATGGGTTGTCAATTTGTTGCGTTTTAGGTAGAAGTACGATGTCTAAAAAGTTGTAACAAAATGCATGACGTATTTTTATATCATTACATGTATCGATTTTAATCATCATTAATTTATATCATTTGAATTAGTTATCTTCATTTGGTAAGGCTATAAGTCATCCATTTTTAAATTCTGAATTCTTTTCAAGAAGCTAAAATTCTTTTACGTTAATTAGGCCACACACACATATTATCTTGATCTGAAATTGAAATTGTTGACTTTTACTCTATCTTTAAAGTTTAATTGACTAGTACTCATATTTTTAAATTCTGAATTCTTTTCAAGAATCTAAACTTCTTTTAGTTTACTTAAGCACAATTATCTTATATTAAAAGTAACTTCATTAATTAAATTAATATTACATGTGTTACTTTCAGGTCTTGTATGTACTATATATACTATATAGTTACAACTTTGTGGGATATCATCCAACCATCGTTCTTCTTGTCCCAATCTTCTTTATTATTTTAAGGGAAAAAAAGACTTTGATAATTAGGGAAGAAATTTTAATACAATAGATACATCATGCATAGTTCGTATATTTAATATGATATAATCATAATGAAAGGTGCATAGTAATACGTTATAAATGAGATTCTCCTAAGGAATAGTGGTTTTTTCTCTTAAAAGTCTAAATAATATGTAAGAAAACTTAGATAAAATATCGAGTTACTCTTTGGTTCTCCATGAAATTCAAAACTTTTATAAACTAATTAAGTGCCCTGTATGTGTTTTCCTATCTTTAGTAATAAATAACTGCAACATGCCAGAAGAATTAAAAAAATTAAATCACCTAATGGAGATCTATGGAGGTCACTTGTGCATCCCGTGCTCACATACTTTGAGGATTGAATTGCCTATAAATCTTTAGTTTTGCACCTGTTCAATTGGAGGAAAAGAAAATTAGTCAAAGAGAGAAAATATAACCCTATACTCTCAACTCTCAAGAGCAAGAAGGGATTAAATTTTTGGTATCGTTATAGGTTTTTCATACAATGATGCTAACTAAACTCTTGACATACATAAGTTCGTTTGACGCTTTTTCAATGTCTGTTCAATATTGTTGGTGTCTCCTACTTGTTTTCACTTCAGATGATTTTTTTTTTTAACAATTTACCAAATAGGTTTTGGTTATTTTTATAAAATTTTTATGTATTTTGTAACTTTTTGTGAAAATTACTAAACTGGTCTTAACTTTATAAATTGTATCATTTTAATTTCTAGAAGTAATTTAAATAAAAAGAATTAAAACTAAAATATTAGAAAAGGAATAAAAGAAAGAGAGAAAGAAGGGATTGATGGAGGTGATTCTGACTGTCTTCTCTCAGTTGGAGGAGATTTGATCTCCGCCTTTTCTGGAGGAGTTTGACAAAGTCTAGGTCTTGACGAAGAGATAACAATCTGAATGATCTCTTTTACTGGAAGAGATTGCTGATGTCCACCTTCATTGGCTATGGAGGTTATTTTTATTTTTATTTTATATTTTGTTTATACAAGTTTAAAAGATTAAAATACTATTTGATTATTAGGTTTAGCAATAAAAAAAATTATAAGAAAGATGAAATTAGTTATATTAAAAAATTACTGATCAATTTAATGAAATTTTAAAAAGTGCATAACTCATCACATAATTGTTTAACTATTTTTTATAGGACAGTCCAAGCTGGAAAATATTATTATGTAGTTTACTTCCTCTTAGTTCATCCTTAGTGTAATAACTAGAACAAATGAAAAGTTAAATACATTGGTAAGCATTTTTTTTTTTTGAAATACATTGGTAGGCATCTTACATGTGTACATAGTTTTGAAAGTGTTTATTCAATTTCAAAATTGCAATTCAATTCATTCAACTAGATTTCATGCCGTTTCAATTTATTATTAGAAATATTATTAAAAAGTGTGACTGATATAGTAGTGCAATTGCATTTAGCATTCTTGAACAAAATGGGTGTAGAAATATAATAATTGATGTGTGGCATGATTGGATAACCTCCTCGACCCGAATCCATTTCCTCCGGTTTGCTTGAAATATGCAATCAACATCGAAGTCAACGGTGAGATAACATATCCTCTCTCTGTGCCATGTGAAACAGAGAATTTCCTCATAGAATAATATAGTTTCTTACATAATGGATCGTGGAAATTACCAGAAATAAACAAAAACTTCCTTTTTATTTGGGTAAGAACTATAAATTTCCCGAATTGATCAACCAGTAGCTTTTCTAGTGTACAATGATTTTCTCTATCCTAATCCCCTACTTCACCCGCAAAAGACTCCAAAGAAACTTATAACCCATGGATTGGTACTCTTTGTTACTATGACAACCTTCTGGCGTTTCAACCATTTCTTGAGCTAGAGAATTGATAATGCTTCTTGTCCTCAACTCAATGTCACTTTCTTTATGACTCTGCCATGTGTCGATTTTGTTCTCATCCAATGCAAAAGTCAAATCTAGTTTTCGTTTTCACACCATTCAATGACTTGACTAGAGGACCAACCCAATACTACATGGGAGGGGGAGTGTGATTGGTCATTAGGGAGCAATTAAGTTTCCGTGCGCATACATGTGTGGCTTTCATTGGATCCCCCATCTTCTAGTTCTGTCACTCTGCTTCTGCTACCGAGTTTTTTTAGTCAACTGGCAAGTAACTGAACATACTCAAAAGACACAGCAACAGAAATCTCACTTCTTAAAAGAAGGAATACAAATATACAATCGTAGAATAGGTGATCCTTGGTGTGCCTCTGTTGTCGTACTAGGATGGCTCGTGCTTCTTCTCTTGTACTCCTTGTTATCTATCATCTTTCACTACTTTCCTATGCTGATGAAGAACCGCGATTCAATCCAAGCTGCCCACCTTTTCCTTGCGGAATTCTTGCCAATATTAAGTTCCCCTTCACCACTCAAAACATCCCGAGTGTGGGTTGTTAATAGTAGAAAACTGCAGTGAAGTAGCGCCACAGAAGATTCAGTTGGGAAAGGATGGACCTCGGTTTTATCTTACAGACATCAAGCAGGACAATACAATTGTACTTCATGACCAAGATTATATAGAGCATTATAAGAACCCGAACCATACTTGTGGATCCGTCAAAAATATGACTCTCTCCCGCTCTCCCTTCTACTCTTTTGAATTCCCATCCGGAATAACCATGTTCAAATGCCCTCCCACTTATCACAACCTCACAGATTCCTATGAAGTCTGCAATGACTCCAGTCAATCGCTTTTCTACTACACCCACCCAACATATGATTCACCGAGTCCGCCAGCTCAATGTTCAGTTTTTCGGCCCCTACTGACCAAGATTAATAAAACTGTCTTCCTTTATAACATTCATACCGGTTTGTTCTTTCTTCAAGTGAATGTCACGGCAGAATGTAATGATTGTCATTTTAGAGGAGGGCAATGTCAAAGCGATATCAACGGAAAATTTTATTGTTCAGGCACAAAATCAGGTATCAAAATAACAGTGAGGTTCTAGGATTTTTGCATGGTGGATACATACATGACCTGCTATCCATGTTCATTGTTTTTGAAATTAGTTTCCTGTTCAAAGTCATTAGTTGTTTTTTTCATTTATACAAGCAGCATATACTCGAATATCATTCCATAAAACTGATTTTCTACAATGATTGCTCAACTGGATTTCCATTGGCCTCTAGCCTGGGTTTGGAAAATGCTAGCAAGATCTTTATCATTTCCTGATACCCAAGCACAAGTTCTCTTGATTGGGTTTTCCCTCTCTAGTTCAGGCTAATGTGAAACTAGAAATGCGAGTGAAATAAGCTAACTTCTTACCCTCTTCCATTCTTTCAATAACAAATTCTTGATTTAGTACAATTCATGCTTTTAGAGGTAGGTAGAGATAAACGTCACAAGCTTAGCATATAGCAAATTGTGGAGTGGATATGACATCTATTTCATCATAGAATTTCTTTTGGGCAAGGAAAATTCCTTTTAAACTGAAACTCTATACACCCCTAAGCAGTTTGATGATTTCCTTTATTTCCAAGTAGCTTTACAACCTCTGTTCAGTATTGTTTACGGTTACTTGTTCGTTCTTGCTACTTTAGACTACTTTTGATAAAGAAACCAAATACTTGTACTCTTAAAAGTATTTATTTTGTTAAAAAATTGTGATTCATTTAATTGATTACGATTCATTTTTTCTTCTTAATTTATCTTATAAAATACAATTACAAAGTGTTAATGATATAAACATGCGATTGCATTTAGCGTTTTTTCTTGGATAAAATAGCTTTGCTACTTGATAATTGATTTTGAGGCGTAATGGGATATTCCCTGGTGTGAAAAGCCATCTGTCTGATATGCTTAGAATAGGTGCCCACCATTGAAGTCAAGCCCACCATTGAAGTCAATGTCGAGATAATAAGTTTTCTGTCCTTGAGAATAGAGTATCCCCGCAGAAAATAACAAGGTTTGTGAGATGGTGGTTCAATTGGGACCTCAATCATTAGCTTTCCTCTGAGCATAAAGTAATTTTCTCTACACCCCATCTCCTACTTAACTTGAAAAGACTTTTCTAAGAAGTTTTCTTCATAAATCAATAACTCTTATTATAATGACAAGTTGTGGTGTTTCAACCACTTCTTGAGCTTGAGAGGTGATGATGCTTGATGACCTCAACTCACCTTCTTTTTCAATGTGACCCAGCCATGTTTAGATTTTTATTTTATGCAATAAAGTCAAATCCCTTTTTCGTTTTCACACCCATTTAATGACTTTTCTAGAGGACCTCCCACTACTTTTCCAGAG
This sequence comes from Litchi chinensis, assembly GCA_019925255.1. Classification (NCBI taxonomy): domain Eukaryota; kingdom Viridiplantae; phylum Streptophyta; class Magnoliopsida; order Sapindales; family Sapindaceae; genus Litchi; species Litchi chinensis. The sequence goes on along the minus strand of CM034474.1, from coordinate 12,595,983 downwards.
TTTGGGGGACCATGTAGTGAAATTTGTTTTCTATCATGAACAACCAGCACATTCATTCCATGCTCATTGTGTTTCATCTAGCTTCCTCACGAGAATCATAGAGCCATGATTTTTAATTTGTTTTTTAACTTTTGTTTCAACCTAATCGTTGCTCCGTACAAACTAACTTAACCGGTAAGATATCATAAGTCAAAATGGAACACCTTGACACTAGAATTTAGGTATAGTTTTTATTTGAATTGTATTGTTATGAAAGAAATTTAACAAGGAAACAAATCTATATGTGTGGAACAAAGAAACCAAAGAAACAACTTGGAAAGTGTCAACATAATTTTATATGGTTTAGTTATTCAAGAGACAATTAGTCAAATCTTTCTAGTAATTTTGAAGTAGGAAAGGAGGCTGTGATTGGTCTTTACCAACCGATTAAGTTGGTTTCCATGCACATTACATCTTGTAGTTGTGTCACTCTGTTTCTACAAGTCGTTGCTACCGAGTTTTCAAGTCAACTGGCGTGTTTTGAAGTACAAACAATGAAGGTATTGAGAAGAAATGATAGCAGAATAGTTGATTCTTACAAATTTTGTTTCTGGAATGGCTTGTGCTTCTTCTCTTGTATTTTTCATTTTTTGTCATCTTTTGCTTCTTTCCTTTTCTGAACAAGTAACGGGGTGGCCCAACCCAAAGTGTCCGCCTTCACCTTGCGGACATCTCGGGAGTATCAGCTTCCCCTTCTCCCCTCGAACGCATCCTGAGTGTGGGTTGTTGGTGGTAGATAACTGCAACAACTCACTTTTTGAGCAGCAGATTCAGCTGGGGAAAGACGGGCCATCGTTTTATGTTACAGAAATCAAGCAGGACAATACTCTTTTACTTCGTGACCACCAGGATCTAGAGTTTTATAAGAACCATTGTATATTGTTCCAAAATTTGAATCTTTCCAGCACTTCCCTTTACTCTTTTGAATACCCATATCCATCAACCATGTTGAATTGTTCTAATTACAGTATCCCCACAAATTTCAAGTCAGTGTGCAATGAGTCCAATCACTCCCTTTTTTACAATCACACAACTAATGTTTTACCCAGTCCACCAGCTGGATGTTCGGTTATTCAAGTCCAAGTGAATAAGACTCCAAAATATGTTGTCATTCATAATATGTATACTGGCTGGTTCTCTCTTCAAGTGAATGTGACGCCAGAGTGTCTCCAGTGCTATTTTAGAGGAGGTCAATGTTTGAGTGATAGCAACGCAAATTTTAATTGTTCAGGCGGAAGAAAAGGTATCAAAGTAACAGTAGGGAGTAGGATTTGCACGTGGTGGATAGTAAACGACATACATGACCTGCTGTCTGTGTTTCTTGCTTTTTAAAGTTGGGTTTTGTTAGAAGTTGTAACTTGTTTAATTCATTTCTATAAGCTGCATGTACTTGAATGCCAAGCCATAGAACTTTGTCTTTCTACAACGATTGCTTGAGTGGATTTTGATTGATCTCTTACTTGGGTTTGGAGAACGCTAGCAATATCTATATCAGTTTCTGATGGAAAATTTTGGTCTCATCACTGTATATTTTACTGTCTAATCTAATATCTTATTGTTTTTAATTTTCTGTTGCAGGAAATGGAAATAACGGATTGCCGCTAATTTTAGGTAAGCTCTCTCTTTAATCAAATATCCTGTTATTATGCATAGTTCCAACTAGGCAAGTCCGGTAAACATGTCCATTCATTACAACACCTCAAAATCGTTACAAATTTCTCTGCTACATATGCTTTCTGTGACGTTCAAGGGAAAATAGTTGACTAGTGTTGTTCCTAGTTGGTCTGCTGGTCAAGGACTTTATAGCTCTTCATTTTATTATCAGGTTTGGGAATAGGAGTTCCAGTCATCCTAATTGCAGCTCTGTCCATCTTTATCTTTATCAAACACCATTGCAAGAAAGGAAAATATGCTTCTCCAAATTTCCACTCTAGAAACACTTCTTCCTATCCCTCTTCAAAATCAGACTTGGAAGAAGGCAGTGTGTATGGGGTCCCCGTCTTCACTTACTGTGAACTTGCAGAAGCCACTAATAATTTTAATCAAGACAAAGAACTTGGAGATGGAGGCTTTGGATCGGTATACCGTGGTAAGAAGATGAAACATTGTGTTTTATTGAAAGATACTCTACTATAATTACATAAAACTTTTAAGTGAAGGAGAAGAAGATTAATGCTAATGCTCAAAACTTGCTGAATCTCATTTGACTTTTCTTGATCAGGAAAACTTAAAGATGGACGGGAAGTTGCAGTTAAGCGCTTATATGAGCACAATTACAGAAGGGTTGAGCAGTTTATGAATGAGATTAAAATCCTCACACGTTTGCACCATAAAAACCTTGTTTCTCTTTATGGTTGCACTTCACGCCATTGTCAGGGTCTCCTCCTTGTGTATGAATTTATTCCCAATGGCACTGTTGCTGATCATCTCCATGGTGATCAGGCTAACCCTTGTTTACTCACATGGCCTATTCGCATGAACATTGCCATAGAAACTGCCACCGCATTAGCTTATCTTCATGCTTCTGGTATCATACACCGTGATGTGAAAACTACCAACATTCTTCTTGACAACAACTTTTGTGTAAAAGTTGCAGATTTTGGGCTTTCCCGATTGTTCCCCACTAATGTTACTCATGTCTCCACAACTCCACAAGGAACTCCAGGTTATGTTGACCCCGAATATCACCAATGCTACCAGCTAACAGAGAAGAGTGATGTATATAGCTTTGGAGTTGTCCTTATCGAGCTTATATCATCAATGCCTGCTGTTGATATATCTAGACACAAACATGAGATTAATTTGGCTAACTTAGCGACAGATAGGATTCAGAAACATGCAGTTGATGAGTTGATTGATCCATGTCTTGGAGTTCACTCAGATGAAGAAGTGAGACGGATGGCAACTTCAGTAGCAGAACTGGCTTTCATATGTCTGAATCAAAATAAGGAAGTGAGACCTACCATGGATGTGGTTGTGGAGGAATTGCAAAGAATTAAATGTGGAGAATGCAAGCCGGAGAAAGTAAAAGAAGAGGATGATGATGACAAACAAGAGTCAAAGACTATGCAGCAGCCACCACCATCACCACCACAGAGTGAAGAAAGTGCCTTGTTGAAGAATATTAAGCTGCCTCCTTCACCCATTTCTGTCACTGAAAATTGGCTTAGTAATGAAACTACACCTAATGTAAGTAACTAAGTATTTCACTTACGTGCTCTGCTCACATATATAATTTCAATGGTGGATGATGTGAAATGAAAGATATATTTTGACACTCATCTACTTGTAACTTTTGTGATATATCATACATGTAAATCACGTTATGGAGAGGTTAAGGCAAGAGGAATGTACATAGTACATGGAACTTTTTTTCCCTTTTTTTTTTGGGTACCATTTCCCCTCTTGCTATGTCATCGTTGTTATGCTCTGGTTCATGTACAGAGTGGTGCAATAATTTATCTGGGAAAAAAAGATGGAAATTGTATAGGTTTTGGGTCCAAAGATGCACTATAAGCCTAGTGAAAATCAGCTATCAAGAATAAGTGCTGTGATAATTTGTTTTTCTTGCTTAAAATTATCTGCTGAATAATTTAAGTAGGATGGAGTTTTGCAGGAGTAGTAAGTAAAAACACAGGAAGTAAAAATTGACGTGCCCAGAGATTTTCAAAAGTTTAATAATTAGAAGAGCTTGAATTAGAATTGCATGTAGAAACAGAATTGATTGGATTTGAACAGATATGGTAATTAGGTTTTGTGGTAGACAGATAAGGAGAGCATTAAAATATGTGGAAGATGATTGTTGCTGGAACAATCTTATGTGCTTTTTGGATTTATACTGTTTGTTCCAGTTAAAAAAGATGATGCATTTGGTCATAGATTTTGTATAATTATAATCTTATCTTTGAGATCATCAAAATTTGTTCATTCTTTTCTCCCCCTAAGAAGTGAGCTACAAATTAGGTGATTTTGTATTCTAGATATTATATCATGAACCTTTCCATCTTTTCATTAAAGATAAATATATTTATATAGTTCCACATGATTTATTGCAAAGTATCTAGGTTGAAAAGGTTTAATGTAAGTCTTTAATTTTCTAATATTTTTAAAAAATGACATAAAAAGATTTAGCTGTTCTTCTTTAATTTTCTAATATTTTTAAAAAATGACATAATAAGATTTAGCAGTTCTTCAAAATTTATAGCTTTTAGTATTGATTTTGACTAAGACCATGTTTGAGATTGCTTTTTAAATAAAACTTATGTAACTAGATTTTTTGAAAAAGATTTTCACAAAATAGAGTTTTTTGCAAAAAGCATAATGTTGTTTGGGTGTATACTTTTAAATAATAATAAAAAAAATTACATAAGTTATTTGAAATAAAATTAAAGTTTTGTATTTAGAATTCTTTTTTGACAAAGAGAAAAAAGGATTTCATTAAAATAATAAGGAAGTCATACTTAGTATATCAGATTGAAGTAAATACATCAACCAATTGGGATAACAACCATCCCAAACTGTAGAATTCAAATGATTAACTGCCCACTGTTCCACACCATGAACAGCAGAATTGGCTAGCCTGGGAGCGTACTGCAATGTGCATACATAAAATCTGTTGGGAGTTGACTTGATATCATGAATTGTGTTATCAACATCCCCTCTTACAGTCAGCAAACCATTATACATATTGAAAATATTGAGAGCATGTGATTCCAGAATGACATTTACTAGTTATTTGCTTTCCAGAAAAGACAGACCTTTGAGAATAGCATAAGCTTCAGCAATTTCAGGACAAAGTTTGCAATTTATGCCAAAACTTGAAGTTGATAAACACTCCAATCTATCATTTCTTATCACAACACCCACGCCTACCCTTTTCCTGCCAACATCACTAGTAGCATCCGCATTCATCTTCAATAAAGGGGAGACCGGGGGAGTCTATTCATTTTGTTGCTGAACTTGATGTGATGCTAGAACAGAAACTAACTTCGATAAATTTCTGCAAACTTCAATAGCCTTTTCCCATATATCAGAAGCTTTGCCTCCCTCATTTCCTCTTATCAAACAATTTCTTCACCATAGCATTAACCATGACACAATAAGCAACATACTTACCTCCTTTTAACTTCTGATAACAGAGAGATGGTTAATCTTATGAAAGAAATCAATATATTTACTTGATATATTATTGTTAAAGTCGACATTCTGTCTTCAAACCTTCTTTGCTTCTGCATAGGTAACTAGAACATGGTCTACTGTCTCAACAACACAATTACACAATAAACATCGACAAGAGTCTGTAATACCTCTTTTTTCAAGCATTTTCCTTGTAGGAAGAATCTCTTTACATGCCTTCCAACTGAAAATCCCTATCTTACATGGAAGGTTCAAGTTCCACATGAGTTTCCAAAGAGGAGACGGGTCCTGAGAACAAGTTGCTGCTACTGAATAATGTTGTTGTAAGGCTAGTCGGTATGCACTCTTAACCGAGCAAAATCCCTTTTTGTCAAATTGCCAGTAGACTTCATCATCTCTCTTACTTTTGCTTCGAGGAATTGAAAGAATTAAATCAGCTTCTTCAGGAAAGAAGTTGCTTCTAATTAACGCTACATCCCAGCTTCCATCAGATGTCATCAAATCAGAAACCATGAAGCTCTCATTGAGTAAGTGAGGAGATAAAACTCTTGTATTTGTATCCATTGGTACCCAAGGGTCATTATAGACCAAAATTCCATTGCCATCCCCTACTCTCCATCTAACTCCTTTAAGCAATACTTCACGACCCCACAAAATACTTCTCCAAACTGCAGAGGAGGAGGCACCATGTGAACACTTCAGAAAACAAGTAGTGGGAAAATATCTTACTTTTAAAATCTTAGCCATGAGCGAGTGGGGAAAAAGAAGGATTCTCCACCCTTGCTTCGCAATCATAACTTGGTTAAAAGCCAACATATCATGAAAACCCATCCCACCATCAGATTTTAGAATACACATTTTCTGCATTGATATCCAATGCGCTTTCTGTTTACCACCAGTGGAACCCTACCAAAAATTTGCACACATTTGTTGAATTTCCGAACATAAACTCAAAGGAAGCTTGAAATAACTCATAACAAAGGTTGGGATGGCTTGCACGATTGCTTTGAATTGAGCCTCTATTCCATCACAAGAAAATGGATTCTGTTTCTAGCTTTGAAGTTTTTGTCATGAACTCAAAAACGTTTCTTTATTCTTTCCGACCATAGAAGGAAGCCCCAGATATTTTTCATGACAACAGACTGTTTTCATATCAAACATCCCTTTGATTACCTCTTTAATAGCAAGGGGAGTATTTGAACTAAAAGCCAAAACCAATTTTTGAAAGTTAATCACCTGACCTGAGAGAGCTTCATACCTTAATAAAATATTCTTGAGTGTTTCACATTCTTCCTTTTTCACCTTTATAAAAACCAAGCTATCATCTGCAAAGAAGAGATGTGAAATGGTATGAGCACTTCTTGCCACCCGTAACCCATGCATAGAACCCATTGCCTTAGCTTGAGTCAACATTGCTAGTAAACCCGAAGGAAAAAATAACAATTGTTTTTATAAAAAATAAGAATTTACAGAGCACTAAATTTTAAAATTTTTTATAAAATTAAAAAACCCTGGATTCATAAAATAATGAAATAAAATAATATAATGAAATGAAAATAAGATTTTTACCTTATAGATTGCTCACATCTAGCCTTCATTGATATGTCTATACATCAATAAACAAATGAATGAGTACAATTATATAGAATTGTGCTAATTTTCCATTGATTTCTTTTTTAAAAAGAACAAATAATATACTTAAGAGGTGAATATTAATTTTGGTTATACAGAGAAAAAAGATACAGATTCTTCTTCTCTGTATTATGTTGTAGAAAAAAAAATTTCTTTCTGTTTCAAAAAGCATACAGCGAAAAACCAAAATAAATTGTATTACAAAAAGAAAACTATTTCTTTTCTATTTATAGGCAACCACTTATGGTTATAATTAATTAAAATTAATATTAAACCCTATGTTTATTAAAATTAAAATTTTATCTCACATAATGTAATTAATTCAAAATTAATTTATGTTATATTTTGAAATCGAATATGCGACCTCTAATTAATTTATACCTGATCACTGCTGAGAATCAAATTCAATTCCTCTTATAAAATTAATTAAATAATTATTAATTTATAATAAATAATTAACTAATAATTAAATAATTTGAATAATCAATATTATTTAAATATCAAGTTAACACATATTTTGCCACTTATGTAAAAACTGTAATTGGATTATCCAACTACAATATTCTATATACACGTTTTTTTTTATAGTGAAATGAGTTATCAAAGGGATATAATGGACCTACAATTTTGAGTTCCAATAATATTAAAATTATTAATTAAACTCTTTAATTAAATAATTCACTATTATTAATCTTAGAGTTACTCCACTAAAAACTTAAGATTGCACTATCAAAACTGTAGATGTTTTTATATAATCTAAAATTTTTAGCGTCCATTGATATAATCACTACGTATGATTTGACCATTCATAAATAGTTTATAATTAGAGCTAGGTCAGAATATCCGTTTTACCCTTCTAATTATTTCTTGATCCTTAAGTATTGTTGATTCTCTAATGAATAGTATATTCATAATAACTTATGAATTTATCTTTCTATTCACATATAAACAGAAAGTTGAACGCCCTTATTGTTCAAGATATGAATCAACCCTTAAGGGAACTATTTCTCAACTTCTTGCAAGAAGGAGTGGATTTCATTATTATATAGAATGTTTTCAACTACTTACTAAATCATATATTTAAAGTACGAAGTTATGATCAAGCATCTACATCGATCCCACTCATGTAAATCAAATGATATAACTTAACAAGTAGTAGTCCATAATATACTCAGGATTAAGATCAATTCATATATAATCATTTAGTCGATAAATATAAATCTCTAAGTTAACGGATATTAATTAGAGATTTATGTTTATCCTGGTCCAGTCCTATATAATCTTTATTATATAAGGTACCTCCATTTCCATGTCACTATATGAATAGTCTTGGATAAAACTATTGTACCGAATACGAAATGAACCGCAACTGTAGATTTACCATAAATAAAGTACCCAATTTTGTTTGCTTTCTTGCAAACCTTTTAGATTACTTATCTCAAATTAAATCTATTTGTATATAACACTTATATACTAAGTTTGAAAATACATCAATAATCAAGGATGTTTTTTTATGATATATACAATTTTTGTAAAATATATAAATTGAATAAAATGAATACTTTTTATTTATAAAACCGATTACATTATTACAAACTCTTAGATACAAAACCCAACAAAACCTTATGCACAAATTAGAAAAGGATAGGGAGAAAGAGGTCATCCTTGTCACAACCCTCTGATTGGTTTGACAAAGCCTTTTGGCTCACCATTAATTAGGAAACTATAGGAAGTCGATTCCACACAATTCATTATCTTGGTAATCCAGGATTGATTGAAACCTAGGCAAAGCATCATACCCCTTAGAAAATTCCAATTCACTCTATCATATGCTTTACTCATGTCAAGTTTGAGTGCCATATGACCATTAACACCGGTTCTTTTATTTCTCAACATATGTAGACTTTCAAAACCCAATACCATATTGTCCATTATAAGTTGCCCAGGAACAAAAGCACTTTAGGTGAGAGAAATGACAGCCTCTAGTACGAATTTGAGTCTATTTGCTAGTACTTTAGCAACAATTTTATACAAAGTGTTGCAAAGACTGACAGGTCTATAATCTGCTACTTTAACTGGTGTTTTTATCTTTGGACTAAGAACCACCATGGTTGAACCTAGGTCACCCATCTCTACCCCTTTATTTAAAATCTCTAATACTGCCTCTATTACATTTTGACCCACTATGTCCCAGCATTGTTGAAAAGACAATGCAGGTAATCCATTTGGACCAAGTGCTTTAAGAGCAGACATTTATTTCAAAGCAGAAACCACCTTATCTATGAAAAACCTTACCCATTCTGACACAAAGGCTTGAAGAGTTCAGTCTAAAATATCCCACTATCTCCTTTTCAATATCATCTCCATTTTCAGTGACACTCCATCTTTTGTGATCAACCCAGAAATCTTGCCTTCTTTGAGTTGCTTTAGAGTGGAAATACCTAGTATTCCTATCACCTGCTTTCACTTGCCGTGATCAAGTTTGGTTTCTAAAAGAAAAACCAGTTGGGAATTTTCTTAGCGGATTAACGCCCATAAAATCCTGAATGTTCAAGGGTTCCCCAACCCCCAAACATTCCAACTTAGGATAAACATTCCAATTTAGGATACTCATTGGCATCGCGAGGTTGGTGACCAACCTCCACCGTTTCATTTTTATATGACACACTTTTTCCTTTCTTCATCTCCTGTTTGTCTCCCATATTTGCCTTAATCAGCCCCTTACCAGAAGTATCACATTTGGCATTTTGACCATCAATAATTTGTTTTCCTCTAGCCACCCTCTTCCATTTTGTCTTTCTTGGCTTGTGCACATCACTCTGCACTTCTATTCTATCGTCTTTCTTGGTAGACAAGAAAGTTGCTGTAGGGTCATTGATCAGTTGTACTTCTGTTTTAGTCTGATCCTTCAAAATTGATTCCTTTACTGCATTCTTGAGAACAAATTCCTAAATAACATCTTGAGGAGTCACATTGTGCAACTGAACAACATCCTGAACAGATTCTTGAAAACAGATCCCTTTGCTCATATCTAACCCTTTGTTAAAAGTCACTCTGCCAGTTCCTAGTGTAGACATGATTTTCTAAGGATTTACATTGTGTAACTACTTATCACAGTTAATCTTAGAAGTAGATTGGACCACATTAATGTCTGTCAATCATTCCTTTCTAATCTCCTCCCGAATATCCTTATTTTGATGACAGACATTTTGGCCAACAACTTCAGTGTCATCTTCAATTTCTACCAGACCTTTCCCTTTGTCCATTGAACTATGACCCTCAACCGTCCCCTTCCTGGACATATCTTTCCCCAGAGAGCACACCCACTTAAAGAGTCTACCTTAAGTCAGGCTAACGGAATCTTCCTACTGATTAGAAAGATCAACACCTTAATGTGTATTTCTATTATTATGCCCCTTAATTCCAAACACATTGCCTGCTCTCAACCATGAACCGAATTTTAGACTCCCCTCATCGATTATATTAACAGTGTTCAAAGGGCATTCTCTAAACTGATGACCCAATATACTACAGAAATAGTAAAAGTTAGGCAGACGTCCGTACCTTATGGGAATCAAACATTCCTCTTCGGGATCACCCACAATGGCCTTCAATCCTCTGTAAAGCAGTTGAGAGATATCAATATTTATACGAACACGAAGGAATTTTCCCCAGCAATGGCCATTCAAATCAGCATCAACCTCTAGTATTGGCTCAACCATTTCGCCCAAAGAAATGCTCATCTCCTTGTTCATACACGCCAAAGGCAAATTATATAAATGCACGTACCCAGAATGCTATATGACTAAAGCCCACATAAGATATTTTCCCAATCCCTTTTGGCTCCTCCAGAACTAAGAGATTCTTACCAAAACTCTGTGGACACCCTTCCAGAATTTGTTTTCTATCCCAGCAACAGGTAAAATGAAAGACAAAAATGTTTAGAGCATACTATAAAGAATGTTGGAGCAAATAGCATTGTTCTATTAATTCCAAGAGGTAAATATATACAAATGTCATGGAGTCAATCTCTTGCAAATTAATACTAATCTCCTAGAATTAAGAATTGATAGCTAATAGCTAATTCCTAAATCAGTAGGTAATTGATAGCTATTTACATGTGATTCTAATTCCTAGAATTAGGTGATTGACTTAATCTACATTAATGATAAATTATTTACAATGACTAGTTGTTGTTTCCTTCTATACATACTAATTCAATATCCACATCTTTTCTGGTCTTCCATATTTTCGGAACAACTGCTTTAACCTTATATATGTTAACCTCCTTATTTGAAACGATACGACCCACAAGGCTAAGTGCGATTTGTGTCAGACCTTTCATCTACAAGTTAACATCAACCCTTTGCACTAGAACAACTGAACTTTCATCGACAGTTGACAACTTTTTTACAAATTTTTACAAACTTTTGCTAGTTTTTCTTCATCCATACTAGAAGTATAGAAAGACTATCACCAAATAAACAAAGCACCAAAAGGTTGGATATTAATGAAATAAGTAAAGGAAAAATGACCCAAAAAAGGTTGGATCTACATGCACTAGGCATGGTGGCTTCTTCCACCACTCCTCTCCATTGACAGTTATCTTTTGGACATGCAGAGAGAGCGGGAAGTTTTTTTCAAAAAGCAAAAAGCTCAACTATCGTTTATTTTTTTTATGTATTTAGAATTGAGACTTTGAAATTTATAAATTACAATAAAGGCATTTGAGATAATTTGAAATTATAAAAACTTCAAATTGAGTTTATTAAAGAAGCCCAAAATTAAAATATTTTTCGCATATGTAATAGCATTTTGTTTTTGTTTTTTTCTTTTAATATGAAAAGACCTTTCCTAAGGTTGAAGCGAACAAAAACCCAAATCAAACTCAATCAAGGGAACATCCTCATCAACCAAGGGTCCTTCAGCGAACAAAAGGGGTAAATTTGGTCTTCAACATAAATAAAGAGAGGTTGATGGCAAAATTTCTAGTGTGTTCTATTAATTAATTTCAATGATTAAATTTTTCTAATTAAAACACAATATTGAATATTCATACTAGAAACTCCTGTAAGTATATACGGTCTACAAGTAATACAGTAATGAGTAAAGTACTTTTTTCACGAGGATTGTCCAAATTATTTGTATATTAAGTATTAAATCGATTAAACAAACTATTTATCCAAATTATTGAAATTGAATTTGAGTAAAGAAATTATAAACTGAGAAATTAAACTAACAATTCAACTCAAGAAAAATATCTAGGTATACAATTTCATTTAACAAATCATTTGATTTATTCTCCTCTTCAAAAGATAGTTTTTATCATGTATTTAATCATATAATCCTAAAGTAGTAACTAGCCTCTCTTGATGATCAAGTACTTACCTAAATTAATTAATTTGACTATATCTTTATGTCAATTAACTAACTTGAGTTTATTAAGTTTAACTTATTCTCACACAATTATACAACCATATAAATATATCTCTATACCATATGAATTATGCTATTTTATGGGGTTCTGGTCTCATAATATTTCTCTCGATCACATCAGAATCTTATGATCTAATCAATAAACGGATCCAAATTAATCGACTAGCGTTAAACACCAACAAAATAGAATACAAAAATAAAAATCAATTATAAAATATTATTGAATCATTAAATAAATTAAAATCATAGTCAAGTTACATTGTAGACTAGATATGAGAATTTAGTTCATCATCATTAAAATAATTGAAACAAGAATTAACAACATATTTAAATAATTAAAAATAAAGCGCAAAGAAAATCTCATTAAATAGGCATGATCCCCTCGTCTTCAAGGTCAGATTCATCCCTCTAACTTGAATCCCAATATGTTGCGACCCTTGTGCCTCCAATTGTTGATAATGACTTGAAAGCTCTAAAGATTGCTGTTGAAAAATCGTGGTTGAGGGCAAAGCCCTTACGTCATGTGAAATTTATCTCTTCTCTTTTTTAATGTTGTCTCTCTCTCTTTAAATTGTGTGTTGTGTGATATGGAAAGTACACCCATTTATAGGCATGAATAAGGTCGGCTAAAAGGCTTGCAAGAAGAAGAAATATCCTAAATTAGTAGGCAATCAAGAATTTAATGCATGACAAAAATATAAATTTGCTAGAATCTTTTGTCGTAGCTTTTAGGCGTAGCTTGTGATCCTGCGACAACATCCTATAAGTTGTCGTAGCTTGTTGTCGCATCTTGTGAACTTGCGACACCAACATATGATGGTCACTTGTTATAGTCGCTTCTTGTGATCCTGCGACTCAAACAACGACTGCACTAACCTTCAGTCACTAAATTGGCCATAACTTTCTCTGGGGAGCTCCGATTGACAAACATGATTGGTTATGAAAACTAGACATCTGGAGCTTTAAGTTGATAGGTTATAACTTACACAACTCTAATTGTACACGTCATGCAAGTTTAAACAAATCGACCTATCTTCTAGCTTGAAAACTCTAAAATTTTAACTTAATTGTCCTAAAACTTTAACTTACAAAACCCAATGCTCTTTTATTTTGAATTTGCTTTGAAACACATCAATTTACTTATTATATCCTTCCACAATTCACCTAACTAAAATACTATAAAAGCATTAAATAACTAACATGATTAAGTGGAATTTTCATCATAAACGTTAGGTAAATGTGTACAAAATAATGATATATTTTAGCATTATCAAGGGTCCATCATCATCAATCATCTATACAAACAAACAGGGGTCTCATACTAGATCGTTGATTTGGTCTTCACTAGATCAACAAATTGGTTCGTTAAAACCTAGATCGGAGTCAATCTGGGTTTCAAAACCCAAATCAATGCCAATTTCGATGGAAACTCAAACATCAGTTTGGATTTCTATGATGCAGATGTTGATCTAGGTTTCTAGATTGAAACTTAAACGTCGATATGGGTTAGATTGACGTCTAGGTTTCGATTTGAAAACCTAGACATCCATCCGATTCCCATTTGGAACTAGATCATTGCCCATTAGCGATGGTCTAGTTCTAACTTGTAACCAGATTTGGTTAAGTAACTAGATCGGGAATGATATGGTATTGTCACCAATCTGTTTTTTTTTTTTTTTTCCTTTAATTTTTTCTTCAATCTTTTTTATTTTCCTCGTATTGGATCTAGAATCAACATCTGTGTTCCTGTTTGTGTTAGGATGATGATCTTGTTCAACTTTTGTTGATAAACATAGAGATCCAATCTGGTGATTGGATATCCATCCTTCTTTTTCTTCAATTTTTCAAACTTATAAAATAGAAAATATATATATATTTTTATTTGGTTTTTTAAACTTAATCTCCACTGTCTATCAACTTGATGGATGGTGCAAATCTCACTTTTTTATTTTTTTGAAAAATTATTCAATTTCTATTATTTTATAACTTAAAAACTAATTAATTTAACTTACATTGAGTTAGAGAATGATTTCAACTTAGGAGTGTTTATTAAATCATAGTGAACTCTATATCAAGTTTACTATAAATAGTTGTCTTTCTCACATAAATATTTTTCTAGAATCTAGATTATTAGTGTAAGAGCATAATTGTATCTAGATTCTCATTGTGTGTTTTTGATGAGACATATTATTTAATTTGCATACACATGGTCATGTGTGTGCATATAGACAGTTTGGTTGATCACTAAAATTGCAACCTTGCTTTTGTTGTGGTGTGAAGGAGTGAAGGAGATTTGCTTTGCCTGGAAGAGTCAAGGAAGTGGGTTCAAGGGTGCAATGGATAGGAGATAGAGGGACTTCTGCTTGTAGTTTATGAAGGATAAAATTAAGGCCACCAATAGATAGAGATTCGTGGTGTTTCATTCGAAAATGACTATAGAGGTATCTAATCCTGTGGTTTTTATCTAGTTGGATTTTTTAGGTAAAAGTTACTGATGTCATCTGCTTTTTCTCCTTTATTTATTTTTTGTTGTGTTTTAACTTTTAAACCACAAAAAGATGCTACAATTTATTCACCCCCCTGTAGGTTGTGGTTTAGTAATTGGTTACAACTTTCAAAATCTTATCCACATTTACGTTAAAATGGTTTGACTTTTGTTAAGTCAGTTGTTTTTAGTTAGTTTAGTTATATATTTTTAATATATATGTTAGTTACCACTACATCCAAAAGCTTAAACTTATAGGATAGGGTCCAACTATAGTATTTAAGACTTGAGGTTGACACGTGACACGCCCCTTCATGTGTAACGTGGACAGATGACAGATGGCGGACACATGCTACGCGCCTCCTACCGTATAACATATGTAACGAGATGATTTTGAGATAAAGGGGGGAGAGGAGATTTGAACCAAGGATCTCCAAGCTCTGGTACTATGTTAGTTACCACTACACCTAAAAGCTTAAGTTTATAGGAAATGACCCAATTATAGTATTTAAGACTTGAGGTTGACACGTGATAATATAAATATAAAACAACTAATAGTGAAAAATGATATAAATATCAAATTAATTGTTTTTAAACAATTTTATTTAAAATAAGACATAAGTTGACAATATATTCAAATGTTGAAAAATAAAAAATAAAAATTCAATTCAGATTTAAATTTCAATCCTCATTTAGTCTTTAATAAAATTCATGATTACTTAGTCTTTAGATATAAAAAAACAAACATCCCCTTAATCTTTTTATGCTTTTTAGTAACTATCAATAGACCCCAATGGTAGGTGGTGTAGCTGCAACACTAATGAAACCTCAACTTTAGGATTATTCGATCTTTAGACGAACATATAAAAAAGAAAAAAAAAAAAAAACCCAAACGACGCTTAATTTTTTTATACTTTTGACTAATGGTTAATGAGCCATAATGGTAGGCAATGTAGCTGCAATATCGATGAAACCTCGAATAGTGTTTGAGTAACTATACCCTAAAGTCACATATTTGTACATTTATGCTTAATATCATGAGGGTTTGTTTAGTTTACTCACTAAATATTGCTCCAATAAATATTTTGAGTTTGTTTGGTGCCTGAGATATGAATAAATTATTATTAATTAAAGGATTAGATATGATATGATTGAATTGAAATAAATTAAATTAGTAATGTGATGTATTTAATGTAGTTGGGATAGAATTGTTAATAAGTATATTACATTAATTTTTAAATGTAATAAATATTTTAAATATAAATAGTTAATAAAATAAATTAATTAAAAAAAAAAAAGATATGAGAGGGGACTAATTAGTCCCATCTTTGAAGATGAGACTAATTTATCCCACTCCAGTAAGATGGAAATGGAGGTTAAATTTTATCCAATCCTAGTGCCTCAACAAACGTAGATTTGGATAAAAATTTATCCAATTTCATGATATCGTGACCAATAAAAAGGGCCTTTCAGCACTAAAACTTTGATACTTTAATAAAGAATTACAACTGAAAAAAGCACCATTTCTAGACAAATAGATGTCAGTTGGCTTTCAACAATTTCAACAAAGACACGTGAATGCTGGAATTTAATTGAATATGTCCATATTCAATGCTTATGCATGTTACTTTCTTATAATACGGGCATCATCGATCACGGTAGCTATTTATTATATAGCTAAAATAATTAAAAATATGACTTTTTATAAACCTTAACTATTTTTGTATTGTAAGCTATTTTATAAACAATTAAATCATTTTAACTAAATATAAAAAATAAAAAAATTATAATAAAATTCTCTTTATTATTATTTTAATATTTAATTTGAAATAAAGTAATTTAAAAATCCTAATTGGATTCTCTCTCTTATTATTTTAAAAAATTACTAGTTAATATAGTTTTTTTTGGGTTATTTTAGCTATGATTTAATTAAAATCTAGGGAGCATGATTGAAAATGCTTTTAGTTATATAGATTCTTGATAATTTTTCAACTGTAATAAATGCTTCTTCATATTCTCAATGGTCCCATAACTTTCAAGTCTAGACACGGAAACTCATTTCATGGTCTGTATAATAACTAGCATTCATTTATTTAAGTTAAGCAGCATGCATGAAGCCAAGAAGCGTACCAAACATTTCGTTATCGATTTTCATTCATTCATTTGCCAGAGTTGTCGCGCAAGTTGGTCAACCTACTTGAATTGACCCATATTTTCAAATTCCTTGCCGGCTTTGCCCGCAAATTCAACCGTCCAAGATATCATTCTGACACACTTTACCTATCCCTTTTCTTTTAAACCTGACAGAAACTCATGAGAATCACGGAGGCACTTTTTCAAGTCAAAGGTTTCTTTTATATTAGAGTTAAATACACAACACCCCATTGAGGTTAAGTTGAATACAGGCGCATAAATAGTTTGGTTTTTATAACACCGTGACTCCTTATTAACAGTCAATAGCCGTTAAATGAGATGTTTGACTAGTTTTTTTATGAAATGACCAAAATGTCCTTAGCTTTTCATTTAAAACGTGCCACGTGTCAAAAAATTAAAAATTAAATAAAAAATTTTCATAAAAAATTAAAATCAGCAGGTGTGGCAACTCTTTCTCCGTCAGCGTTCCAAGCAATCTGAATATACGAAGCAATTGCTGGAACTCTGAGTCACCAGGGAACAACGCCTGCCTTCTCACCATTTCAGCAAATATGCACCCCACTGACCACATGTCCACTGCAGGAGAGTAGTGAGTCGACCCAAGCAGCACCTCTGGAGCCCTGTACCAGAGAGTCACTATCTCATGCGTGTAGCTCTTCAAAGGAACCGTGAAGGCTCGCCCTAGCCCCAGATCCGCTATTTTGAGAAGCCCTTTTACCTTGTCCAGAAGCAGATTCTGTGGATTCAGATCTCGATGGAGCACGCCATGGCTGTGGTAGTGAGCCACCCCCTTGCAAAGCTGGTAGAGGAAGCTCTGGATCAGGCTAGAAGGCAGAGGCCTGGGATTGGCACCCTTGCGATGCAAATCGATGAACTTCCTGAGATCCGTGTCCAGGTATTCAAACACCAGATAAAGATTGGACTTCTTGTTGTTGTTGTTGTTGTTACTCAAAGGAGAGCGAGAGTCGGTGGACGTGATAGAAGAAGAGGAGGAGGAATCGACATGTTCGACGCAGAGGAGACGAACGACGTAAAGAGACTGAGAGAGCAACTGAAGGAGAGAGATTTCTCTGAGAGATTTGGGTTGATGTTTAATGTTGGTTTTATTTGAATTTTCTGATGTGTGAAGGTGAAGATGAAGTTCTTCATCATCTTTTATTTGTGGAGGATGGTGCATGAAGGGAGACAATTTTTTTTTTTTTTTAGGAGGTTCTAGGTTTGAAAACCAGACCTTCAAGTTGAAGATCTGGGTTTCAAACCCAGATCTTTGAACAACATATATATATATAAATATATATTTTCTAGATTTTTAATTTTTAATTTTTGTATTCTTTAATCATGAAAAATTTTTAATTTTTTAATTTTATTTTCATATTAATAAAAATTTCAATTTAAAAAAGTTGTCTCTACTGTCCATCTCAAAAGATGGACAGTAGAGGTTTATTTTTTTAATTTATTTTTCATTAAATTAACTTATATTATTTTAAATTTTAAAAGAAAAATAATTTAAAAACTAAGGGTATTTTCGTCTTTGTACTTCAAACATAGTTGACCGTCAAACTTAACATACTTTGACTGTCAAGTTGGAGGTAATTTGTTATAAAAATCAAACTTTGTTTTTATCTGCATTAAGTTTAACCTCAAGGGGGTATTATGTATTTAACTTTTAATATTATCTCTCTCTCTCTCTCTCTCTCTCTCTCTAGTCTCTCTCATATATAATGTAATATAATAATATAAAAAAAAAATTCATATACAAATATTTGTAAACAAGTAAAATATGGATTTTAATTTTAATGAAGTCTTAATGTATCTGAAATTTTGACTTGGAATAGGGAATTTAGTCTTGAAAAATCTCATATTCAAAGTCCATATTCTCAATTTGAAAAAAAAAGAAAAGAAAAATCAATCTAGAAATCATTAAAATTTAAAACATTTTAAAAGTTTGAGTGTATTCAATCTAGATTTATATATATTCCATTGAAAATTATATACTATTAAAATTTAAGTGTATTCAATTTAGATTTTTATAAAATATAATGAAATCTAAATGTATTAAAAAAAATGATGGATTTTATATTAGTCCTTATATCTTTATAAAATTTCTCGTTTTCAAATGCAAATTTGTTTATGATATTTATAGTTTCTTACATTTCAAGAATTCGTCAAATTAGTCTCTACTGTCAGTTTACAGACGGTCAAACATTACATGTGGGGATAGTTTCTTCTTTTAACACCAATTGGTGGCATAATGACACATGTCAGATGACTTTTTTTTAAATTAAATAAAAATAATAATTAAAACCGTTTATAAAGTTAAGGCAAAACAATGTTTTATCAATTTTTTTTATGTTGACTGTTAAAGATTATGTCAAAGGACTAATTTGATTAGTTTTTAAAACATAAGAAACTATAATCACTATAAACGAATTTACATTTGAAAAAGAGAAAAACATGAGGATTAAAATGAAGTTTGTTCTTCCATTAATGAAAGGTTATTAATTTCATAAATTTTATTTAGATAATGTATTTGAATGAATTTCAAAATGCTTTTTATAAGGAAAAAAATTTATAACACATCTTATTGCTCTTCTAAATATTATATTGAATTTCTTAAAAAGATTTATCAAAATCAATAAAAAGTCTATAGAAACTATGAACTCTACCAAAATCTACCGTTAAAAAAAATTCATTAAACAAAGTAAACTTTAGATTGAATATATCGTCATTAATGTTAAGGGTGTTTCAATAAATAATAATTATTTTTTAAAAAAATTCAATAAATAATAATTATTAAATTATATAAAAAATTGATATTTGATATATAAAAATTAATAAATTAAAATAATATTTTTAGATTGTATAATTTTCTTTTAGATATTGCTGTAAATTTGGAATTTATATATGAAGAAAGGAATTACTGAACTACCAAAATGATAAGAATTTGGTATATAAATGTGATAAATTAAGAGAAAATTACGGTAATAACCATTTTTTGATATTGAAGTTGAAAAATAGTAATTTCTTTAGATTTTATATTTTAATAAGGTATATTTTTATCTAAAAACAATTATTCTTGTAAGATTTTGAAAAAAAGATTCTTGTTCAACTTAGATTTTTTAAAAAAAAATGATGATTTATGAAAAACAAAACCCATGAATTAAATTAAAAGGCAAAGGTCAATGTTGCAGAAGTTGTTATATATATATATATGTATATATATATAATTCTTCCTCTCTCTCTCTCTCTCTCTCTCTCTCCTCCCTCCTTCTGTCTTGTCCACAAATTCAATGTCCCACCAAGGACATTACTGTTCCACAAATTCAACGTCCCGCCAGGGACCCTAGCCGATTTAAAAGTGTATATTTATATAATATATTTATATATTTTTTATCTTTTTCTTATTTTTATGTCAAAATAATATATATATTTCCAATCAATTGCATATTTTTTGTTTATATTATTTTTATTTAAATATTATATTTATAAAAACTTTATTTGAATACATTAAATATGAAATTTTATATAATTTCTCTATCCTATACTGTTAGTTATATATTATATTATTTAAATTTAATGTCTTTTTCTTTCAATATCTTGCCTAACACATTGTAATCTAAAGCTCGATTGTAATTTATGTTTCATAAAATATAGATAGCTTATATTATAAGTTCGATAGTTTAGATGTTTTTACATTTAGTTTTATTGCTGTTTAATTGTATTTACAGTTTGTTTTTTAATTTTTGGGTCATCTATACTCTTTTTTTTTTTTTTAATTTTAAAGGATACAACTCATATTTCCTAAATAAATTAATATATATATTTTTCAATTTATAGATTTTTTTTATAAAATTAAAATTAATTTAAAAACTTATTCTAACCCACCTAACTGGTAATCCTGACTACTCTCTGCGTCCCACAGACCAAATGGATTATCACACACTTTTCTCGATTAACAAGCTTCTGTACCATCCCAACTAATTAATATTTCCTCGTGCGCAAATCAACTCGTCTGCTAATTAAACTGTCAGAGACAGACACAAGCCCAGTATTCCAATCATTATATACCAAACCCAAAGTCAAACTTTTCCTCCCAACTCTCTCCATAATATGAAGTCTCTCTCTCAAATTCACAAAAGAATCCCCCGGGAAAAGAAAAACAAAATGGATCAAAATCACTTCTTGATCTTCACCCCAACAACATCGCACGTTCATCCATTAACAAGCTTCTCATGTATCTTCTTAACCTTCTTCTTTCTAACCAGAATTACAGCTTTAGCTAAGGTGAACTCACAGTTCTTGGCTTGTGTGCCCAAAACTTGTGGTGATGGCCAAAACATAACCTATCCATTCTATATCCAAGACCAGCAACCACCTTATTGTGGATACCCAGGATTCGAGGTCTCCTGCACCAACAAAGGTAACCCTGTTCTAAACATCCCTGGTAACGATAACCAATACATCATCACCACATCTTTTACAAAAACCAGTCTCTTCGTGTCTCAAACGCTGGTGTCTGGGAACTGAATTCAAGCTCAAGCTGTGATGTTGTTTCTTCATGGCAAAACCTGTCTCTTCCCCTTGACCGGTTCGAGCTTCTTGGTAACAAGAGAGATGTGTTTGTTCTATACAATTGTAGTAACCAATCGTTGTCAGAAAGACTTGTGAGCAAGAAAGTAGAGTGTAATTCCACAGATGATGACGTGAATGGGGTTGTTCTTGCGCTGGGTGAGGACGATCCTGATCTAGGTTTGGCGAGGAAGGAATGCGAGGACGTGGTGGTGGCACCAGTGGAGGGATATGGAGAAGATTCAATGGCGATGATGACGAGATTGAGAAGTGGATTCTTGATGAAATGGACAGCGAGTAATTGCAGTGTTTGTGAGGAAAGTGGAGGCAGGTGTGGGTTCGATAATTCAATGTATCATTTCAAGTGTTTTTGCCCTGACAGACCTCATGCTTGGCGTTGTAGAGATCCTGGTATGTTCAATTCTTAGTTCTTCTTTTAATTAATCAATGTCTGTCATCATGATTTACGCAATAATGTTTGTCATAAGCTTTTTGAATTTTCTTTTATATGTTTGAGATATTAAAATGACTGATAAGGCTGGTTAGGTCTCTTCTGATTTAGCTATTAAGAGTCAACATTTTTCTTGTACAAGATGGTTGGCTGCTTACTTTTAGATTTTATTATTATTCTAAGAGGTAGAGGGCTTGTGACCTGTAAGGGATCCTAGAAAATAGCATAATATACCTTCTCAAGAGTTGGGGCCTTTTAGATTTATATTAAGAATCTATAGTCTCTCCTTAAACTTAATTTTTTTAGATAAACGTTCAAACAATTTTATTCAAACTTATAATAATGTGTCAGTTAGAAATAAATAGTAAAATATTTATCTTAAGTTAATTTTTTCATTGAACTTAATTAAGTAATAGCAATTTAATTTTGTCTATTAAAACAGATAGTTCAGTATCATAAATTCAAATATAAAAGTTATAAAATACTTAACTTAAACTAACATGTACAGTTTACAAGCGATGATACATTTTAAAATTTATTCGAATCCTACAGATAAAAAGATCATATTTATCATAAAAGAAAAAAAGAAAAAAAAATCTATAAAAAAAAGGCGTCTTTGTCTCTCTTTATCGAGAAGGTTTGGCAGAATGTCAACCTCAGTTGTATTCCTGTTTTGGGTTGATGTGCATGATAATTTTCAAAAAAAAAAAAAGACAATTTCTAGTTGCTGTAGGCCACAGGAACGGATGTCATGCTGGGCTGATATTATCCACTAGTCCTTGACAGTGGGCGGAGCAGCAGCCTCTCTTCACCAAAAATTTGCCCCGCAGAATTTCATCTCATAACGCTCCTCCAAACATCACTAATTCAATCCTCTATTGACATGAGATTTTCTTTAAATACATATAAAGTTGGTACCACCTGTTGTTAACAAAATTGACGTGCCTAGAGATTTTCAAAAAGTTTAATAATTAGAAGAGCTTGAATTAGAATTGCATGTAGAAACAGAATTGATTAGATTTGAACAGGTATTGTAATTATTAGGTTTTGTGGCAGACAGATGAAGAGAGCACTAAAATATGCGGAAGATGATTGATGAACATAAATTATAAATTTTATCTCTATATCAACTATTGATATGGACATAAATTATAAATTTTATCTCTATATCAAATATATTGATATGGATAATTATTTTTAATATATAAATAATGCCATATGTTAATAATATTTAAGAAGATTATAAGTGGCGTGAATATTAGTATCCTATCCATGGCGAGTTCCTAGTGGCCCAAGTGTGATATAGGTTGTCAATTTGTTGCGTTTTAGGTAGAAGTACGATGTCTAAAAAGTTGTAACAAAATGCATGACGTATTTTTATATCATTACATGTATCAAGTATCACTTTTGTTGTCTTTGACTGCGTCATGACTTAGTGGCATGGATTCCACGTCCACCCTTCAATCCTAATAATAATAATAATAATAACAGGTGTCCTACTATTATACGTGAGTTATCCTCCCATTTACTCATGAGTAGATCCCTCCCATATAATAGTTCTATATATCCCGGGTCACGCTATTAATATTCTTATTTCGATTGGTTCCGACAGTTTTCTTGACTCGTCCCAGTTCTCAAAAAAAAAAAAAAAAAATCACTTTTGTTTTATTATTAAATCTTAATCATCATTAATTTATATCATTTGAATAAGTTATCTTCATTTAGTAAGGTTATAAGTCATTCACATATAGACTTGTAAATATGTTGAAATTGTTGATTTTATTTTATTGTTAAAGTTTAATTGACTATTAGTCATATTTTTAAATTCTGAATTCTTTTCTAGAATCTAGACTTCTTATGGTTTAATGCAAAACTATCTTATATTGAAAGTAACTTCATTAATTAAATTAATATTACGTGTTACTTTCAGGCCTTGTAAGTACTATATATACTATATACTTACAACTTTGCGGGTTATCATCCAACCATCATTTTCTTGTCCTAATCTTTTTATTTTTTTTATTATTTTTTTTATTTTAAGGAAAAAATGACCTTGACAATTAGGGAAGAAATTTGAATACAATAGATACATCATGCATCTTTTGTATATTTTATCTGGTATAATCATAGCGAAAGATGTAAGTGATATGTTATATTTGAGACTCTGCTAATGAGTAGAAGTTTTTTCTCTAAAAAGCCTCAACAATATCTAAGAAAACTTAAATCAAATATTGAGTTGCTCTTTGGTTCTCCATGAAATTCAAAACTTTTATAAACTAAAATGCCCCTATATGTGCTTTCCTATCTTTAGTAATAAATAACTGCAACATGCCAGAAGAATTTAAAAATTAAATCACCTAAGCTTTTAATGGAGATTTATGGACGTCACTTGTGCATCCCGTGCTCACATATTATGAGGATTAAATGGCCTATAAATCTTTAGTTTAGCACCTCTTCAATTGGAGGAGAGAAAATTAATCAAAGAGAGAAAATTAATTTTTTGGAGTAAGGATTCTCTACCATTTTTTTTTTTGTTAATCTTTTGATAATCTAGTGACACCTCAGCATTTAAAAAAATAAATGATCAGGATTGAGAGATTTTTTCTCTCTCATACATCACCCAAACTTAGATTGCTCTCATAAAAAAATTAGCACCATGTCAACATTAACAGAGAATCCTTATCAAATTTTTTGACCCCCTGAAAATGCTGAAGAATGCATTTAAGCTGAAAAGAACTGGATATAGTTGGTTCATTGTATGTTATGGCCCCCACTTGATACCACCTCCAAAACTGCAAAAATGGTATGCTAAACGTGAACTTTCTTATGTTTTAGCCAACTAAATATTTCTAGATTATAACCCTATACTCTCAACTCTCAAGAGCAAAAATGGATCCAATTTTTGGTACCGTTATACGTTTTTTCAGTCCTAGGATACTGAAATAAGCTAACTAAAACACTTTCAATAACATTCTTGATTTAGTGCAATTTATGCTTAACGTAAAACACATTGTAGAGTGGAGGTGGCATACAGTTGATTAGACACCTTTTGTTGGCAAGAAGGGATTCATATAATGATACTAACTAAACTCTTGACACCCATAAGTTTGTCTGACGATTTGCTTTGCAGGTAATTAGCTTTTCAATGTCTGTTCAATATTGTTGGTATCTCCTTCTTGTTTTCACTTCGGATTATTTTTTGAACAATTTACCAAATGAGTTTTGATAATTTTTATAAAATTTTTATGTAGTTTGTAACTTTTGTGAAAATTACTAAACTGGTCTTAACTTTATATTTTAATTTCTAGAAGTAATTTAAATAAAAAAAGGGAGTCTAATTTCCTCCTATAGTTTGGTATAACAGTTAAAAAAACCTCCTAATTTAAAAAATCACTAAAGATTCCCTATAATTTATAAAGATAACAAAAAAACCCTTGAATTCAGGAATCATTAAGGGATTTTTTTGGCTATTTTTATTAACAATAGGAGTTTTTTTGATTATTATGTTAAACTATAGTGGATTTTTAGCGATTTATGAAGTTAGAAGGGTTTTTTAACTATTGTATCAAATTATAGGGGAAAAATTAGAATTATCCCTAAAAAGAATTAAAGTGATCCTAAGGATCTTCTCTCAATTGGAGGAGATTTGATCGCCTCCTTTTTTGGAGGAGTTTGACAAAGTCTAGGTCTTGACGACGGAGGAGATAACAACCTGAATGATCTCTTTTAGTAGAAGAGACTGCTGACGTCCACTTTTACTAGCAATAGAGGCGGTTTTTTTTTTTTTAATTAATATTTTATTTATGCAAGTTAAAAAGGCTAAAATACCGTTTGATTATTAAGTTTAGTGACAAAAAATTTATAAGAAAGATAAAATAAGTCAAATTTAAAAATTACTGATCAATTTAATGAAATTTTAAAAATGTACATAATTTATAGGAAAATTGTCCGACTATTTTTTTAGGGTATTCCAAGCTGGAAAGTATTGTTATGTAGTTTACTTCCTCTTAGTTCATCCTTCGTGTAATAACTAAAACAAATGAATAGTTAAATACATTGGTAAGTATTTTACATGTGTACATAGTTTTGAAAAATTTTATTCAATTCCAAAATTGCTATTTCACTTCATTGAACTAGATTTCATGCCGTTTCAATTTATTATTAGAAATATTGTTAAAACATGTGACTGATATAGTAGTGCGATTGTATTTAGCATTAGCATTCTTGTTGAAAAAAATGGGTGTAGAAATATAATAATTGATGTGTGGCGTGATTGGATAACCTCCTAGACCCGAATCCCTTTCCTCCGGTTTGCTTGAAATATGTGCAATCAACATCGAAGTCAATGGTGAGATAACATGTCCTCTCTGTTCCATGTGAAACAGAGAATTTCCACATAGAATAATATAGTTAATGGATCAACCAGTAGTTTTTCTGGACATACGATAATTTTCTTTACACCCAATCCCGTATTTCACCCGCAAAAGACTCCCAAGAAACTTATTATGATCCATAGATTGCTACTCTTTGTTACAATGAGCTAGCGAATTGGTGATGCTTTATGTCCTCAACTCAATGTCACTTTCTTTATGACCCTGCCATGTTTAGAATTTTTTCTCATGCAATGCAAAAGTCAAATTCAGTTTTCGGTTTCACACCATTCAATGACTTGACTAGACGACCAACCCATTACTATATGGGAAGGGGAGTTGTGATTGGTCATTACGGAGCAATGAAAGTAAATTTCCGTGCACACACGCGTGGTCTTCATTGGATATCCCATCTTCTAGTTCTGTCACTCTGTTTCTACATGTCTTTGATACCGAGTTTTTTTAGTCAACTGGCGTGTTTTTGAGGACGAACAACTGAACATACTCAAAGGACACAGCAGCAGAAATCACTTCATAAAAGAAGGAATCACATCCTTGGTGTGCATCTCTGATCTGTTGTTGTACTAGGATGGCTCGTACTTCTTGTCTTGTACCCCTTGTTATCTATCATCTTTCACTATTTTCCTTTGCTGATAAAGAACCGCGATTCAATCCAAGCTGCCCACCTTTTTCTTGTGGAATTCTCGGCAATATTAGCTTCCCTTTCGCCACTCAAAAACATCCCGACTGTGGGTTGTTACTAGTAGAAAACTGCAGTGAAGTAGTGCAACAGATTCAGTTGGGGAAGGATGGACCTCGGTTTTATCTTACAGACATCAAGCAGGACAATACAATTGTACTTCATGACCAAGATTATATAGAGAGTCACAAGAACCCGAACCATACTTGTGGTTCCGTCAAAAATATGACTCTCCCCCGCTCTCCCTTCTACTCTTTTGAATTCCCATCCGGAGTAACCATGTTCAAATGCCCTCCCACTTATCACAACCTCATAGATTCCTATGAAGTCTGCAATGACTCCAATCAATCGCTTTTCTACTACACCCACCCAACATATGATTCACCAAGTCCGCCAGCTCAATGTTCAGTTTTTCGGCCCCTACTGACCAAGATTAATAAAACTGTCTTCCTTAATAATATTCATCCCGTTTGGTTCTTTCTTCAAGTGAATGTCACGATAGAGTGTTATGATTGTCATATTAGAGGAGGCCAATGTCAAAGCGATATCAACAGAAATTTTTATTGTTCAGGCACAAAATCAGGTATCAAAATAACAGTGAGGTTCTAGGATTTTTGCATGGTGGAGATACATACATGACCTGCTATCCATGTTCATTGTTTTTGAAATTAGTTTTCTGTTCAAAGTCATTAGTTGTTTTATTCATTTCCACAAGCAGCATATACTCGAATATCATTCCATAAAACTGATTTTCTACAATGATTGCTCAACTGGATTTCCATTGGCCTCTAGCCTGGGTTTGGAAAATGCTAGCAAGATCTTTATCATTTCCTGATACCCAAACACAAGTTCTCTTGATTGGGTTTTCCTCCTCTAGTTCAGGCTAATGTGAAACTAGAAATGCGAGTGAAATAAGTAACTTCTTACCCTCTTCCATTCTTTCGATAACAAATGCTTGATTTAGTACAATTCATGCTTTTAGAGGTAGGTAGAGATAAACGTCACAAGCTTAGCATATAGTAAATTGTGGAGCGGATATGACATCTATTTCATCATAGAATTTCTTTTGGGCAAGAAAAATTCCTTTTAAACTATACACCCCTACGCAGTTTGATGATTTCCTTTATTTCCAAGTAGCTTTACAACCTCTGTTCAATATTGTTTACGGTTACTTGTTCGTTCTTGCTACTGTAGACTACTTTTGATAGAGAAACCAAATACTTGTACTCTTAAAAGTATTTATTTTGTTAAAAAATTGTGATTCATTTAATTGATTACGATTCAATTTTTTTTTTTTTTTAATTTATCTTATAGAATACAATTACAAAGTGTTAATGATATAAACATGCCATTGCATTTAGCGTTTTTTCTTGCATAAAATAGCTTTGATACTTGATCATTGATTTTGTAGCGTGATGGTATGTTCCCTGGTGTGAAAAGCCATCTGTCTGATATGCTTAGAATATTTGCCCACCATTGAAGTCAATGTTGAGATACTAAGTTTTCTGTCCTTGCGAATAGAGTATCCCCCGCAGAAAATAACAAAGTTTCTGAGATCGTGGTTCAATTGGGACCTCAATCATTAGCTTTCCTCTGAGCATAAAGTAATTTTCTCTACACCCCATCTCCTACTTAACTTGAAAACACTTTTCTAAGCAGTTTTCTTCATAAATCAATAACTCTTATTATAATGACAAGTTGTGGTGTTTCAACCACTTCTTGAGCTTGAGAGGTGATGATGCTTCATGACCTCAACTCACCTTCTTTTTCAATGTGACCCAGCCATGTTTAGATTTTTATTTTATGCAATAAAGTCAAATCCCTTTTTCGTTTTCACACCCATTTAATGACTTTTGTAGAGGATCTCCCACTACTTTTCCAGAGTTTGGGGGACCATGTAGTGAAATTTGTTTTCTATCATGAACAACCAGCACATTCCTTCCATGCTCATTGTGTTTCATCTAACTTCCTCACGAGAATCATAGAGCCATGATTTTTAATTTGTTTTTTAACGTTTGTTTCAACCTAATCGTTTCTCCATACAAACTAACTTAACCGGTAAGATATCGTAAGTCAAAATGGAACACCTTGACACTAGAATTTAGGTATAGTTTTTATTTGAATTGTATTGTTATGAAAGAAATTTAACAGGAAAACAAATCTATATGTGTGGAACAAAGAAACCAAAGAAACAACTTGGAAAGTGTCAACATAATTTTATATGGTTTAGTTATTCAAGAGACAATTAGTCAAATCTTTCTAGTAATTTTGAAGTAGGAAAGGAGGCTGTGATTGGTCTTTACCAACCGATTAAGTTTGTTTCCATGCACATTACATCTTGTAGTTGTGTCACTCTGTTTCTACAAGTCGTTGCTACCGAGTTTTCAAGTCAACTGGCGTGTTTTGAAGTACAAACAAATGAAGGTATTGAGAAGAAATGATAGCAGAATAGTTGATTCTTACAAATTTTGTTTCTGGAATGGCTTGTGCTTCTTCACTTGTATTTTTCATTTTTTGTCATCTTTTGCTTCTTTCCTTTTCTGAACAAGTAACGGGGTGGCCCAATCCAAAGTGTCCGCCTTCACCTTGCGGACATCTCGGGAGTATCAGGTTCCCCTTCTCCCCTCGAACGCATCCTGAGTGTGGGTTGTTGGTGGTAGATAACTGCAACAACTCACTTTTTGAGCAGCAGATTCAGCTGGGGAAAGACGGGCCATCGTTTTATGTTACAGAAATCAAGCAGGACAATACTCTTTTACTTCGTGACCACCAGGATCCAGAGTTTTATAAGAACCACTGTTTATTGTTCCAAAATTTGAATCTTTCCAGCACTTCCCTTTACTCTTTTGAATACCCATATCCATCAACCATGTTGAATTGTTCTAATTACAGTATCCACAGAAATTTTAAGTCAGTGTGCAATGAGTCCAATCACTCCCTTTTTTACAATCACACAACTAATGTTTTACCCAGTCCACCAGCTGGATGTTCGGTTATTCAAGTCCAAGTGCATAAGACTCCAAAACATGTTGCCATTCATAATATGTATGCTGGCTGGTTCTCTCTTCAAGTGAATGTGACGCCAGAGTGTCTCCAGTGCTATGTTAGAGGAGGTCAATGTTTGAGTGATAGCAACACAAATTTTAATTGTTCAGGCGGCAGAAAAGGTATCAAAGTAACAGTAGGGAGTAGGATTTGCACGTGGTGGATAGTAAACGACATACATGACCTGCTGTCTGTGTTTCTTGCTTTATAAAGTTGGGTTTTGTTAGAAGTTGTAACTTGTTTAATTCCTTTCTATAAGCTGCATGTACTTGAATGCCAAGCCATATAACTTTGTCTTTCTACAATGATTGCTTGAGTGGATTTTGATTGATCTCTTACCTGGGTTTGGAGAACGCTAGCAATATCTATATCAGTTTCTGATGGAAAATTTTGGTCTCATCACTATATATTTTACTGTCTAATCTATTATCTTATTGTTTTTAACTTTCTGTTGCAGGAAATGGAAATAACGGATTGGCGCTAATATTAGGTAAGCTCTCTCTTTAATCAAATATCCTGTTATTATGCATAGTTCCAACTAGGCAAGTCCGGTAAACATGTTCATTCATTACAACACCTCAAAATCGTTACAAATTTCTCTGCTACATATGCTTTCTGTGACGTTCAAGGGAAAATAGTTGACTAGTGTTGTTCCTAGTTGGTCTGCTGGTCAAGGACTTTATAGCTCTTCATTTTATTATCAGGTTTGGGAATAGGAGTTCCAGTCATCCTAATTGCAGCTCTGTCCATCTTTATCTTTATCAAACACCATTGCAAGAAAGGAAAATATGCTTCTCCAAATTTCTACTCTGGAAACACTTCTTCCTATCCCTCTTCCAAATCAGACTTGGAAGAAGGCAATGTGTATGGGGTCCCTGTCTTCACTTACTGTGAACTTGCAGAAGCTACTAATAATTTTAATCAAGACAAAGAACTTGGAGATGGAGGCTTTGGATCGGTATACCATGGTAAGAAGATGAAACTTGGTGTTTTATTGAAAGATACTCTACTATAATTAGATAAAACTTTTAAGTGAAGGAGAAGAAGATTAATGCTAATGCTCAAAACTTGTTGAATCTCATTTGACTTTTTTGATCAGGAAAACTTAAAGATGGACGAGAAGTTGCAGTTAAACGCCTATATGAGCACAATTACAGAAGGGTTGAGCAGTTTATGAATGAAATTAAAATCCTCACACGTTTGCGCCATAAAAACCTTGTTTCTCTTTATGGTTGCACTTCGCGTCATTGTCAGGGTCTCCTCCTTGTATATGAATTTATTCCTAATGGCACTGTTGCTGATCATCTCCATGGTGATCGGGCTAACCCTTGTTTACTCACATGGCCTATTCGCATGAACATTGCTATAGAAACTGCCACCGCATTAGCTTATCTTCATGCTTCTGGTATCATACACCGTGATGTGAAAACTAACAACATTCTTCTTGACAACAACTTTTGTGTAAAAGTTGCAGATTTTGGGCTTTCCCGATTGTTTCCCACTAATGTTACTCATGTCTCCACAACTCCACAAGGAACTCCAGGTTATGTTGACCCCGAATATCACCAATGCTACCAGCTAACAGAGAAGAGTGATGTATATAGCTTTGGAGTTGTCCTTATCGAGCTCATATCATCATTGCTTGCAGTTGATATATCTAGACACACACATGAGATTAATTTGGCTAACTTAGCGACAGATAGAATTCAGAAACATGCAGTTGATGAGTTGATTGATCCATGTCTTGGAGTTCACTCAGATGAAGAAGTGAGACGGATGGCAACTTCAGTAGCAGAATTGGCTTTCATATGTCTGAAACAAAATAAGGAAGTGAGACCTACCATGGATGTGGTTGTGGAGGAATTGCAAAGAATTAAACGTGGAGAATGCAAGCCGGAGAAAGTAAAAGAAGAGGATGACGATGAAAAAGAAGAGTCAAAGACTATGCAGCAGCCAGCACCATCACCACCACAGAGTGAAGAAAGTGCCTTGTTGAGGAATATTAAGCTGCCTCCTTCACCCATTTCTGTCACCGAAAATTGGCTTAGTAATGACACTACACCTAATGTAAGTAAGTAAGTATTTCACTTACGTGCTCTGCTCCCATATATAATTTCAACGGTGGATGATGTGAAATGAAAGATATATTTTGACATTCATCTACTTATAACTTTTGGGATATATCATACATGTAAATCGCATTATGGAGAGGTTAAGGCAAGAGGAATGTACACAGTACATGGAACTTTTTTTTCCCTTCCTTTTTTGGGTACTATTTCCCCTCTTGCTATGTCATTGTTATGCTCTGGTTCATGTACAGAGTGGTGCAATAATTTATCTGGGAAAAAAAGATGGAAATTGTATAGGTTCTGGTTCCAAAGATGCACTATAAGCCTAGTGAAAATCAGCTATCAAGAATAAGTGCTGTGATAATTTGTTTTTCTTGCTTAAAATTATCTGCCGAATAATTTAAGTAGGATGGAGTTTTGCAAGAGTAGTAAGTAAAAACACAGGAAGTAAAAATTGACGTGCCCAGAGATTTTCAAAAAGTTTAATAATTAGAAGAGCTTGAATTAGAATTGCATGTAGAAACAAAATTGATTTGATTTGAATAGATATGATAATTAGGTTTTGTGGCAGACAGATAAGGAGAGCACTAAAATATGTGGAAGATGATTGTTGTTGGAACAATTTTATGTGCTTTTTGGACTCTTACTGTTGGTTCCAGTTAAAAAAGATGATGCATTTGGTCATAGATTTTGTATAATTATAATTTTATCTTTGAGATCATAAAAATTTGTTTCTTCTTTTCTACCCCTAAGAAGCGAGCTACAAATTAGGTGATTTTGTATTCTAGAAATTATATCATGAACCTTTCCATCTTTTCATTAAAGATAAATATATTTATATAGTTCCACATAATTTATTGTGAAGTATTTAGGTTGAAAAGGTTGAATGTAAGTATTTAATTTTCTAATATTTTAAAAAAATGACATAATGAGATTTAGTAGTTCTTCAAAATTTATAGCCTTTAGTCTTGATTTTGATTAAGACTGTGTTTGAGATTGCTTTTTAAATAAACTTGTTGTAACTAGATTTTTTGAAATTTTTTTTTACAAAATAGAGTCTTTTGCACAAACTATAATGTTGTTTGGGTGTATACTTCCAAATAATAAAAAAAAAATTATATAAGTTATTTGAAAATAAATTAAAGTTTTGTAATTAGAATTCTTTTTTGACAAAGAGAAAAAAGGATTTCATTAAAATAATAAGGAAGTCATACTTAGTATATCAAATTGAAGTAAATATATCAACCAATTGGGATAACAACCAGCCCAAACCGTAGAATTCAAATGACTAACTGCCCACTGTGCCACACCATGAGCAGCAGAATTGGCTAGCCTGGGAACGTACTGCAATGTGCATACATAAAATCTGTTGGGAGTTGACTTGATATCATGAATTATGTTATCAACATCCCCTCTTACAGTCAGCAAACCATTATACATATTGAAAATATTGAGAGCATGTGATTCCACAATGACGTTTACTAGTCATTTGCTTTCCAAAAAAGACAGACCTTTGAGAATAGCATAAGCTTCAGCAATTTCAGGACAAAGTCTGCAATTTATGCCAAAACTTGAAGTTGATAAACACTCCAATCTATCATTTCTTATCACAACACCCACGCCTACCCTTTTCCTGCCAACATCACTAGTAGCATCCGCATTCATCTTCAATAAAGGGGAGATCGGGGGAGTCCATTCATTTTGTTGCTGAACTTGATGTGATGCTAGAACAGAAACTAACTTCGATAAATTTCTGCAAACTTCAATAGCCTTTTCCCATATATCAGAAGCTTTGCCTCCCTCATTTCCTCTTATCAAACAATTTCTTCACCATTGCATTAACCATGACACAATAAGCAACATACTTACCTCCTTTTAACTTCTGATAACAGAGAGATGGTTAATCTTATGAAAGAAATCAATATATTTACTTGATATCTTATTGTTAAAGTCGACATTCTGTCTTCAAACCTTCTTTGCTTCTGCATAGGTAACTAGAACATGGGCTACTGTCTCAACAACACAATTACACAATAAACATCGACAAGAGTCTGTAATACCTCTTTTTTCAAGCATTTTCCTTGTAGGAAGAATCTCTTTACATGCCTTCCAACTGAAAATCCCTATCTTACATGGAAGGTTCAAGTTCCACATGAGTTTCCAAAGAGGAGACGGGTCCCGAGAACAAGTTGCTGCCACTGAATAATGTTGTTGTAAGGCTAGTCGGTATGCACTCTTAACCGAGCAAAATCCCTTTTTGTCAAATTGCCAGTAGACTTCATCATCTCTCTTACTTTTGCTTCGAGGAATTGAAAGAATTAAATCAGCTTCTTCAGGAAAGAAGTTGCTTCTAATTAACGCTACATCCCAGCTTCCATCAGATGTCATCAAATCAGAAACCATGAAGCTCTCATTGAGGAAGTGAGGAGATAAAACTCTTGTATTTGTATCCTTTGGTACCCAAGGGTCATTATAGACCAAAATTCCATTGCCATCCCTTACTCTCCATCTAACTCCTTTAAGCAATACTTCACGACCCCACAAAATACTTCTCCAAACTGCAGAGGAGGAGGCACCATGTGAACACTTCAGAAAACAAGTAGTGGGAAAATATCTTACTTTTAAAATCTTAGCCATGAGCGAGTGGGGAAAAAGAAGGATTCTCCACCCTTGCTTCGCAATCATAACTTGGTTAAAAGCCACCATATCATGAAAACCCATCCCACCATCAGATTTTAGAACACACACTTTCTGCCATGATATCCATTGCGCTTTCTGTTTACCAACAGTGGAACCCTACCAAAAATTTGCACACATTTGTTGAATTTCCGAACATAAACTCAAAGGAAGCTTGAAATAACTCATAACAAAGGTTGGGATGGCTTGCACGATTGCTTTGATCAGAACATCTATTCCATCACAAGAAAATGGATTCTGTTTCTAGCTTTGAAGTTTTTGTCATGAACTCAAAAACGTTTCTTTTATTCTTTCCAACCTTAGAAGGAAGCCCCAGATATTTTTCATGACAACAGACTGTTTTCATATCAAACATCCCTTTGATTACCTCTTTAATAGCAAGGGGAGTATTGAACTGAAAGCCTGAACCAATTTTTGAAAGTTAAATCACCTGACCTGAGAGAGCTTCATACCTTAATAAAATATTCTTGAGTGTTTCACATTCTTCCTTTTTCACCTTTATAAAAACCAAGCTATCATCTGCAAAGAAGAGATGTGAAATGGTATGAGCACTTCTTGCCATCCGTAACCCATGCATAGAACCCATTGCCTTAGCTTGAGTCAACATTGCTCGTAAACCCGAGGGAAAAAATAACAATTGCTTTTATAAAAAATAAAAATTTACATAATACCGAATTTTAAAATTTTTTATAAAATTCAAAAATCTTGGATTCATAAAATAATAAAATAAAATAAAAATAAGATTTTTACCTTATGAATTACTTACCACCTAGCCTTCCTTGATATATCTTTACACCAATAAATAACTGAGTGAACACAATTATATAGAATTGTGCTAATTTTCTATTGATTTCTTTTTAAAAAAAACAAACAATATATTTAAGAGATCAATATTAATTTTGGTTATACAGAGAAAAAAAATACAGATTCTTTTTCTTTGTATTATGCTGTAGAAAAAAATATTTTCTGTATTATGCTATAGAAAAAAATATTTTCTTTTTGTTTCAAAAAACATACAGCGAAAAACCAAAATAAATTGTATTACAAAAAGAAAGCTATTTCTTTTCTATTTATAGGCAACCATTTAGGGTTATAATTAATTAAAATTAATATTAAATCCTATGTTTATTAAAATTAAACTTTTATCCCATATAACGTAATTAATTCCGAAATTAATTCATGTTATACTTTGAAATCAAACATGCGACCTCTAATTAATTTATAATTAATAATTAACTAATTAATTATTTATTAATTTGAATAATCAATATTATTCAAATATCAAGTGAACACATATTTTGCTATTTATGTAACAACTGTAATTGGATGATCCAATTACAATATTCTATATACACATTTTTTATAGTGAAATGAGTTATCAAAGGGACATGATGGACCTATAGTTTTAAGCTCCAATAATATTAAAATTATTAGTTAAACTCTTTAATTAAATAATTCACTATTATTAATCTTAGAGTTACTCCACTAAAAACCTAAGATTGCACTCTCAAAATTGCAGATGTTTTTATATAATCTAAAATTTTAGCGTCCATTGATATAATCATTACAAATGATTTAACCATTCATAAATAATTCATAATGAGAGCTAGGTCAGAATGTCCGTTTTATCTTTCTAATTATTTCTTGATCCTTAAGTACTGTTGATTCTCTAATGAATAGTATATTCATAATAATTTATGAATTTATTTTTCTATTCACATATAAATAGAAAGTTGAGAGTTCTTATTGTTCAAGACCTAAATCAACCCTTAAGGAGTGAATTTCATTATTGTATAGAATGTTTTCAGCTACTTACTAAATTATATCTTTAAAGTACGAAGTTATTGATCGAATATCTACATCGATCTCACTCATGTAAATCAAAGAATATAACTTAACAAGCAAGAGTCCATAATATAACTAGGATTAAGATCAATTTATATATAATCATCTAGTTGATAAATATAAATCTCTAAGTTAACGGATATTAATTAGATATTTATGTTTATCGTAGTCCAGTCCTATATAATCGTTATTATATAAGGTGTCTTCATTTCCATATCACTACATGAATAGTTTTAAATAAAACTATCGTACCGAATACGAAATGGACCGTAATTGTAGATTTACCACAAATAAACTGCCCAACTTTGTTTACTTTCTGCAGACCTTTTAGATTACTTATTTCAAATTAAATCTGCTCGTATATAACACCTCTATACTCAGTTTGAAAATACATCGATAATCAATGATTTTTTTTTTTTTTTTTTTTTTTTATGATATATACAATTTTGCAAAATATATAAATTGAATAAAATGAATACTTTATTATTTATAAAACCGATTACATTATTACAAGCTCTTAGATACAAAACCCAATAAAACCTTCTGCACAAATTAGAAAAAGATAGGGAGAAAGAGGTCATCCCTGTCACAACCCTCTAATTGGTTTGACAAAGCCTTTTGGCTCACCATTAATTAGGAAACTATAGGAAGTCGATTCCACACAATTCATTATCTTGGTAATCCAGGATTGATTGAAACCTAGGCAAAGCATCATACCCCTTAGAAAATTCCAATTCACTCTATCATATGCTTTACTCATGTCAAGTTTGAGTGTTGTATGACCATTAACACCGATTCTTTTATTTCTCGACATATGTAGACTTTCAAAACCCAGAACCATATTGTCCATTATAAGTTGCCCAGTAACAAAAGCACTTTAGGTGAGAGAAATGACAGCCTCTAGTACGAATTTGAGTCTATGTGCTAGTACTTTAGCAATAATTTTATACAAAGTGTTGAAAAGACTGATATGACGAGACCCTTCCCGAATCCCTTCTCTGGACCCGAGAAAGACCCCGTAGCACCTCGAAAGAATTCCCACGAACCCTATACTCAGCCCGAAGGAATCCCGTCAAAATACCGAAAACTCCTTTAGCTAGATCTTTTAACTTCTTTTATAAGGTGACAGTAATAAAAAATTTTCGCTTTTTAATAAAAATTTTGGCAGTATGCCGTCTGTTTTTTAAACTATGCCACCCTGCAAGTTTCAAATACAGTTTATAAAAACACTTCTATGAAATCAATTTCTCAACTTCTAGAGCCTCCGGCTCTTTTCTCACAACACAATTACAAACAAGTAAATAAAATCTGAAAACTGAATTTAAGAAAACTTTGATAAAACATTTTTAACTAATGCATCTACTATTTCTTTAAACTATTTACATCTATATACAGAAACATATACATGATCAAACTAACAAAATATATAGATGTAGTAGGTGTCGTCTTATTCGTCCGCCTGCACGTCTGATTGAACCTCGTCTGTTGGACGACTAGCTCCTGCGTCTGTGGGAGAATTTTTAAGGAAAACATTTAAAGAAAACTATGAGTATAACTCAGTGAGTGGTATAATTTATATAAACTAAAACTCATTTCTGTATAACGTATTCTCCCAAAAACAGTTTTTAAAAACTAACTTGCTTTCTAATATTCTTTTCTAAAACACTTTCTGGAATCTTTTCTTAAAATCTTTTCTGATGCTCGCCTACATGGTAACCCAGGGAATATCTACTCCTGACGTGGTAGCATATAAAATCTCGCTAACCACTAGGAGTGGGGATCTACCATGTGTAGTCGCCGAAAGCGGGCCCACGCTGCAGACCGACTACACTACCCTATACGTGCATACGGATCACTCATGCCTCGCTCACACAAGAGTCGACTAGACTCAAATCTCACTGACTGACTTCCTCTCATCTACCGTATCACGCATAGGGCATTCGGCCGGGTACTAAACTGGGGCTAGGGTAAACCATAGGCTATTAAAATCTCTTTTTCTGAATACACTGAAATATTCTAAATCTCAAGGCAATAAGCCTAAAATCTTTAATTCTAGCACATTCTCATATACATAAATAATAAACTAAAATCTTTATGCTAGAATTATAATATAAATTCAATTAATAAACGAATAACTATTTATAATAAATTCTGTTAACTTTAAATAAACTTTAAAGAACTATAAACTTTAAAAATTTGTAGTTCCACTCACAACACTTCCTCGGATAGAATCCGATTCTTTTCCGTATACCTCTGGAGCTCTCCGCTTTTGCCCTAAAACATCAAATATTCATTTAGGGTCACTTAACTCATTCAAATAACATTCAAAATCAATAAAATCCCATTTAATTCTATTAATACCCTTTAACGTCTAAACTTTCGGATTTCAATTTCTATTCAATCGGGGCTTTCAAAATCCGTTTTCTCTACATGAATCCTACTTATTCTTTCCTAGCAATACTTCAGTATATTCAATTTCATTGTCGGATGCATCGAACGAAATTTGTTCGATTTCGCTTACTAATATTGCTTACTAATGAAAATTATTTTTCGTTTCGAACATCCGACAACTTCAATAATTAATTCTTTAGTGTTCTAACATCCAACCATGATTAAATAAATCGTTTCGAACGTTAAACGAACGCATTTGGAAGGATTTTGGAAAACACCCTTCAACTCGTCCGTTTAGCTCCGAAATCGATCCTAAACTTTTCGTTTTCAAAATCTAACTTCATAATATTATTTTCTAACCTCTAAAACATCTATTTAAAGTCTTAGATTCGAAAACGAATTTAGATCCCATAAAAACCCATTTTTGTCAAGACTTTCTCTCTCTTTCTCACCCATTTTTACTCAACCAAATCACTCATAAATTATACCAAAATCATCCTTACAAGTCCCTCTTATCATCCTTAAACTAAAATTTGAAAAGAAACTAGAGAGAGAATGAGTTTTAACATAAAATACCAAACTTTAAACTGAAATAACCCACCAAATAGGCGATCTTTTCACTTCAAATTTGGGGGTTAGCTAGAGGAGGTGACGAGGAACAACTTTCGTGAAGGAACCTCGACGAAAATCGGACCGGATCTCTCTCTTTCTCCCTCTCTCTCTCTTTCTCTCTCTTTTTCTTTTTTCTTTCTCTTTTCTTTCTTCTTTTTCTGGTTTCTGGTTTGCCCGACTCAATTGTCTCATATGAGACAAAATTGATTTTTATATCATTTATGCTCAATTACAATTTAGTCCCTCAAGTAAATTTCATTTAATAACCTCAAACTTTCAATAATCTCACTAATGCCCAAAAATATATAATTATTAATTCTATTGGTCCACTTGTCAATTTCTCATCCATTTATCTCTTCAACCAATCAATAAATGATATGTGGCACATTCATAGCCACTACTTTTCAAGTCACTTATCTCTTTTCTCATTGGTTGAATTAAAATATCATTTACTTTATTCCGTGAGCTCACCTCGCTTGATTAACATATAATTAATCTCTAATCACTTTCGAAAAATATTCCATAAATATTCTACACATATCTTATGGCCAATTTAACTTTATAAGCTTCAATTTCGGTCTAATACCTCTCATGTATACTTGATAAAAAAATGTTCCTAACCGAAATTCGGTTGAATAAACCGATAACTTTTTACACGTATCTATAGCTTAAATACTCGATTTTTATGCCTATTCTCTTTATCCCATTCTCATTCACTTGGGTTACACTCCTTGAAACTTCTGCATACCATGTTCATGCGTGATCCATTCATACTTAACTTAAAATGTCCATTTTACCCTTTTTATAATCTAATTTCATTTTGACCGGAAAATATTATGAAAATATTCCATGATCATCTAATCTTCAAATTGATCATGAAATACTTTAATTGGGTGTCTTATCTATCAATCTCATGCTTCGAAAAAAATTCAATTGGGTTTAAACTCATTAAAACTCATTAATCTCTCAAAAGGGCAATATCGTAATTTTCTTCGGATCGCTTAAAACTGACTCAAATAGTCTTCTTTTTGATCCGTTTCTGTTTCTCTATACTCTCCTATTATTTTCGGACCTTTTCGACTGTTAAGGTCAATATCTGAAAATTTTACTATTCATCCGAAAATTCCGTCCGAAAATACTATTCACCGAAATCTTCTATTTCCCACCGAATCTCAATTTATGACCCTAGACAATATAACCGGGTCCAAATTCGGTCTTAAACACTAATTTCGGATCTTTTCT
Source organism: Litchi chinensis (assembly GCA_019925255.1). Taxonomy (NCBI): domain Eukaryota; kingdom Viridiplantae; phylum Streptophyta; class Magnoliopsida; order Sapindales; family Sapindaceae; genus Litchi; species Litchi chinensis. Next base: position 12,555,110 of record CM034474.1, on the reverse strand, counting down.
GAAAAAATCACTATTCATCTGGATCCGAACATTATTCATCAAAAATTCTCATTTCTTCCTAAAATGACACTCAGAGCTTTATAAATATAATTGAATTCTAATCGGGCCCTTTGCACTATTTCTGAACTCTTTATTCTTTATCCGATCGTCGAAAATGAATTATCTGAGGAAACTAGGATCGGGGTTTATCATGATAGCTCTATAATCTGATACTTTAACTGGTGGTTTTATCTTTGGAATAAGAACCACCATGGTTGAACCTAGGTCACCCATCTCTACCCCTTTATTTAAAATCTCTAATACTGCCTCTATTACATTTTGACCCACTATGTGCTAGTATTGTTGAAAAGACAACGCAGGTAATCCATTTGGACCAGATGCTTTAAGAGCAGACATTTATTTCAGAGTAGAAACCACCTTATCTATGAAAAACCTTACCCATTCTGACACAAAGGCTTGAAGAGTTCAGTCTAAAATATCCCACTATCTCCCTCTCAATATCATCTCCATTTTTGGTCACACTCCATCTTTTGTGATCAACCCAGAAATCCTACCTTCTATAAGTTGCTTTAGAGTGGAAATACCTAGTATTCCTATCACTTGCTTTCAACCAAAGAGTTCTAGATCCTTGTCTTCTGCTTTCACTTGCCGTGATCAAGTTTAGTTTCTAAAAGAAAAACTAGTTAGGAATTTTCTTAGCGGATTAACGGCCACAAAATCCTGAATGTTCAAGGGTTCCCCAACCCCCAAACATTCCAACTTAGGATACTCATTGGCATCACGAGGTTGGTGACCAACCTCCACCGTTTCATTTTTATATGACACACTTTTTCCTTTCTTCATCTCCTATTCGTCTCCCATATTTGCCTTAATTGGCCCCTTACCAGAAGTATCACATTTGGCATTTTGACCATCAATAATTTGTTTTCCTCTAGCCACCCTCTTCCATTTTGTCTTTCTTGGCTTTTGCACATCACTCTACACTTCTATTCTATCGTCTTTCTTGGTAGACAAGAAAGTTGCTGCAGGGTCATTGATCAGTTGTACTTCTGTTTTAGTCTGATCCTTCAAAATAGATTCCTTTACTGCATTCCTGAGAACAGATTACTAAAGAACATCCTGAGGAGTCACATTGTGCAACTGAACAACATCCTGAACAGATTCTTGAAAACAGATCCCTTTGCTTATATCTAACCCTTTGTTAAAAGTCACTCTGCCAGTTCCTAGTGTAGACATGATTTTCTGAGGAGTTACATTGTGTAACTACTTATCTCAGTTAATCTTAGCAGTAGATTGGACCACATTAATGTCTGTCAATCGTTCCTTTCTAATCTCCTCCCGGATATCCTTATTTTGATGATAGACATTCTGGCCAACAACTTCAGTGTCATCTTCAATTTCTACCAGACCTTTCCCTTTGTCCATTGAACTATGACCCTCAACCATCCCTTTCCTGGACATATCTTTCCCCAGAGAGCACACCCACTTAAAGAGTCTACCCCAAGTTAGGCTAACAGAATCTTCTTGCTGATTAGAAAGATCAACACTGATTAGAGCATAAAAATACAATTTTAATATTAGAAAATTGATTGCATTTGTAAAAAATATGTTACTTAATTAAACATTTTTATTTGATTATTTTTACGAATGCATTTGGTTTGATCATTTGATTTAATATGTTTTTATGCTCATAAAATTGATAATTTTGACATAATTTATGGGTACTTATTTTGGGCTTGTGGTGTTTTTTAGAAATAAAATAAAAAAGATCAATTTAAAGAATATCAACTCAAGTGCACAAGGCCTAAATATCACCAAGGTTCAGTAGTTAAACTTAAACACAGTCAAATGCTAAATTTCTCTAGTCCCATGCTTCATGACCTATACACTCTTACCAGATTTGATTTTCAAATTTGAAAAATGGTCAAGTGATTTGTGGAGATGATGGCGGATAAAATATGACTTTCAAATTTGAAAAAAGTTGGATGAGATATGATTAATGGAGTGATTTGTGGAAATGAATTGGAATTTGATTTGTCTCTCAAATTTTGGAAGTAGTAGTGATTTATAGTGATGGATTGGGTCAAACTTGTGACCAAGATGGAAAGATTTGGAACAAATTTTGTTTATTTGAATTTTGAAATTAAAGTTGAATTTTGAAAGCCTTCTTTTTTCGATGAAGTGAAGATTTTATGGAGAGACTTTTGCTTTTATAAATAGGGCGTCTGGCAACACAACAAAAGCAACCAATTTGAAGGAGAAAACCAGTGTTTCTAGAAAAAAAAAAGTTTTACTAAATTATTTTCATACTTTCTTTGTGAAATGTATGAAATAATGAGTAAGTTAGGCTAAAATTAAAGTGAGGCTGAGGGTTGATATTAATTGTAAGGTTATTGTTATTCAAGTTTGTTTATTTTCAAGCCTTTCAATGTCTATGTTAAACTATTTTTGAAGTTTTAATTCAGAAATTATATTTTATAGTTTCATATAAATTCAGTCAAGCTTTTATCAATATTATTATTATTATTATGTGGTTCATGTTAAAATCATAGTTTTTGGAATGATAAATTTATAAGTTGATATTTGACTGCAGTATTGTCAATTTGATATATTGTCGATCTTAAATAATTTATTAATTATATCCTAGTTTATTCTTAAATGTAAAGAGTTTTATAATTATCGTTGTGTTTTTATTTGATCTTCAAATTCATATTTTCCAATTGTTTGTTTGGGATGTGAAACATGCAATTGAGTAGTAATTTGAAATCAAACTTGATAATAAATAATTAAACAATTAAGTGATCCTCAAAGTCTTGTTATTTTCTGTATTGGTTGTCATATATATTTTTATTCATTCTCCAATTTCTCAAATAATTTTCCCTTCAATTGTTCTTTATTATTTTATTTTATTTTTATATAAAATTTTACTATTTTGAATTATTCTTGTTATTAACTTCTCTGTGGGATCGATACCTTAAAACTATGCTATAATAACTGCTTAGCCGAAGGTGATATTTTGGGCAGAACCAAACACCTTAATGTGCATTTCTATTATTATGCCCCTTAATTCCAAACACATTGCCCGCTCTCAACCATGATCCGAATTTTAGACTCCCCTCATTGATTATATTAACAGTGTTCAAAGGGCATTCTCTAACCTGATGGCCCAATATACCATAGAAATAGCAAAAGTTAGGCAGACGTTCGTACCTTATGGGAATCAAACATTCCTCTTCGAGATCACCCATAATGGCCTTCAATCCTTTGTAAAGCGGTTGAGAGATATCAATATTTATACAAACACGAAGGAATTTTCCCCAGCAATGACCATTCAAATCAGCATCAACCTCCAGTATTGGCTCAACCATTTCACTCAAAGAAATGCCCATCTCCTTATTCATACACGCCAAAGGCAAATTATATAAATACACGTACCCAGAATGCTATATGACTAAAGCCCACATAAGATATTTTCCCAATCCCTTTTGGCTCCTCCAGAACTAAGAGATTCTTACCAAAACTCTGTGGACACCCTTCCAGAATTCGTTTTCTATCCTAGCGATAGGTAAAATGAAAGACAAAAATGTTAGAGCATACTAATTCAATCCACATCTTTTCTAGTCTTCCATATTTTGGGAACGACTACTTTAACCGTATATCTGTTAACCTCCTTATTTGAAACGATACAACCCACAAGGCTAAGTGCGATTTGTGTTAGACCTTTCATCTACAAGTTAACATCAACCTTTTGCATTCGAACAACTGAACTTTTATTGACAGTTGACAACTTTTTTACAAATTTTTACAAACTTTTGCTGGTTTTTCTTCATCCATACTAGAAGTATAAAAAGACTATTACTGTCGACATTGATTTCTGGTCGATGAGAGTTCACAGTCCAATATCTGTAATCAATGTGAAACAAAGTAGAAAACAATAGAAAAATAGAAGACAAGGAGAATAAAAACAACACAAAGATTTTTAATGTGCTTCAGCAAGTGTGCCTATGTCCACAACTGTTTCTCTTAATAATTCTGCAGAGTAACAATATAATATTGCTTAAGTCTCTATTACAATGAATTCTGATCTCTATTTAGAGAGAAAGATGTGTTACAATTTAAGTTGAGATAAAATAGAAAGAAAATTTCGCATTAACTACACTTCCTAATCAGTTGGCGTTGAATCAGGAAATTGTTTCGTAAAATCTGAGATCACGTTGACTGAGTTTAAGTTTGAATTTATTTTAATTTCTGATGGAAAAATCACGATCAAATCAGGTCACTGTTTTTTCTGAAAGATTTTTTTGTCTAGCTGATCATTAAACAAGTTGTAGTCTATATTAGATGATCTCGAGCTTGACTTCGTTTTGAATAACGAGCTGTGCATGGTACGAACTGCATAATACTAGCGACGATCTGTAAGATTGCCATGACGCGAGCTCGCTAGCGTGAGCTGTAGAGCTCGCATAGGTTAGGTGTTGATAACTTGAGCCTTGTCTGCTAGGCCACTTTATTGGGTTGACTTGTTGGGCTTCTGTCAGGCTTTTACTAGCCCATTTGATGAATTCGAAAAATATCTATAACATCAGTCTCTCAATTCTTAGTTTGTTCTACGAATTGGAAGCTCGAGCTCGCTAATAAAAGCTTACTTGTTTTGAATTTCCATTTCACGCTCTTTCAAATTCTATCCCATCAATTCTGACACGTGGCGACCACTTAGACGATAGTCGAACCGGCATTGACACATCTCGTGCCACGCACATTTAATGCACACATCTTTCAACTGATGGCTGCATGATTACAAAACCGCAACTTGTGCTATACCGTTAGATTTTGAGTGGTTACACACTCTCCAAATCGGACGGCTAGGGCACGAGCTCAACCATCCCTATAAATTAGTGGAGCATTTTCATTTCTTTTTCACCTGTCATTTTTTTCTCCAGCCATCAAGCCCTCTTTGCTGCATTTTTTTCACTGGTTTTTCTCAAACGATCCATTTCCAGTCACCGTATTTCCCACCTTCGACGAAGATTCACGGTGAATTTCTTCTTTAACTTCAAGTTTTTGGTTTCTAACTTGTTTTTTCATTGTATTAATGTTGCGTTGCACTTGCATTTTGTGTTTGAAATGAGTTGAATGCTTCGTATTCTTGATGTTGAATCTTTACGATTCTGCATTTCTTATTGATCACGACTCTTCATTTTCTATTGGTTTAATCTTGTTGCTTGTCTATTTGCGATTTGTTTACTGTTTGTGGCTTTTCATGTATGCAAATTGTAGGATTAGGCCCCTGTTGGTTTGTAGCACGTAAGTCGTTCCCTCATAGGTCGAGCCCCTCACTATACTAGCGATCTATAGAGTAGGGCTGTCATTTAAGTATGGTCTGCTTGCTGTGACCTAACTGTACCCCTTTGTGTAGATGGCTTCAGGCGGAGTTCGTAATGTTGGTGAGGCAACTCAAAGTAGGGAGGTTTCAAAGCAATTTGCAACTTGGGTTATTCCTGAAGTGATTCGTTGACTCGAAAAAGAGTGGCGAGCTCGTGAGGAAAGGCAAGCTCGCGAGGTGTTTGCTCATCATTCTTCTACAATAGATTTTGTCGAGCTGGGGGGAGTCGCTTTTCAATACCATATCCTTCGAGGCTGTCACGCGATGTCACTGCTATTTACGATCATGCATGCTATCCTCTTCAGGGGTATATCGCTATCAGTACCCAACATCTTGGGCGCGGGCTCAGGTTCCCAGTTCCTTCGGATTTACTACCTTGCTCCTTTTACTGATGCTCCGCTGATAGATAATAAAAAGGACATAGGAAGCAGAGAGAATTCAAGCTTCCTTCTGTCTTTGAAATAGTCAGCGAAGAGAGGCCACTTCTACTTCCCAATCAGCTCCAGCTCCTGCCTCCATCTCGCAGGCAGAGCCAGCTCCAATTCCTGCTCGGATGATTCCATCAACTGTTCAAGTAGAAAAATCAACTCCTCAAACAACTTCAGTTCTAACCCCTGACCAAGAGGCTTCAGCTTCACCTCGTACCTCGCCCATAAGTTCATCTTATCTAGCTCCTGCACCAGCTTTAGCTTCAGCCCCCGCCTCCGCCTCTGAACAAGCTCCGATTATAGAAAGACTCACTCTTCTGAAGTTTCCTTAGAAGCAATCTGTTGAGACTGAAACCCCTTTAGCTGCTCCTTCTAAGCGACCTGCTAAGGCCAAAACTTCGATCGCTGCTCTTAGTGAGGTGCCATCTCCAGCAATAGCAGTAGATGCGTCTTCGGTCGCAACCCTTAGCTCGCAGCCTAAAGTGGGGGAAGTTCCATCCGATATCTTACCTCAGGAGACCCAAATTGATGCTAGCAGGGGTGGAAGAAAAAGAATGTGTCGTCGCACATTGACCATGCAACGTCATGTATATAAGGGTAAAGAGCCTGAGGTCGCACAGGCTAAGGAAACTGCTTCACCAACTAGGTTAAGCCCTGAAGATGGATCAGAGGGAAGATATCTAAGGTCTTTCCTTGATAACTGGTCAGACATCATGATGACCCATGCGAGAAACTTGAAAAATAAGTCTCTTCAAGGTTTGGACCTGGATGAATACGTTGGTCAGCATGCAATACTGGTAACTCACTTCTCTTTAACTCCTTGCTTCTTTACTTTATTAAATACTAACGTGTAGAGTTTCAGACCGTTCTCAGAACAATAAAGCAAATGAGAGGGACTAGATTTTCTGAAGATCGTATAACAAAATTAGAAAACGAGATGGAGAAAGCAAAGGAGGAGATCAAATCCTTGACCTATGAGGCTCTAAATGGCAGAAGGTACGAAGAGGGTCATGAGGTAATGCTGGCGGATGCTAACGTAGCTTGATAAAGGCTGAGGAGGCTTTGATGCATGTAGAAAATGACTATGAAGCTACGAGATCTAATTTCACTGCCTTGTTTCGTAACTACGAGAATGAATTAGACAAGGCAAGGGATGAGCTAAAGCAATCTGAACAGTGAGTTGAAACTTCTGAGAAGCGAGCTAAGGTTGTTGAGATGCGAGCTAAGGTGGCTGAACAGCAAATAGAGGCTGTAACAAAAAGAGCTGAGGCAGTTGAAAAGCAGTGGAGAATACGCTACAATGAGTTGAGGTGGCCAAGAAAAGAGCTGAGGCAGCTAAACAGCAAATAGAAGATGTGCTACAACGAGCTGAGGTGGTCGAAAAGAGAACTAAGGCAATTGAACAGCAAATAGAAGATGCGCTACAACGAGCTGAAGCTACTTAGCGCTATGCAGAGACCGCTTATTTAGAAGCTTTCGTTTCGAAGGAGAGAGTTGCCAAGGAGGTGGAAGTATAGGTTGCCAGAGCCAGAGATGAGGCTGAAATAGAAATGGGCATGAACGTCCTCTTCACCCTGTGGACGTCCCATCATGAGCTAGATTTTTCTATCTTTGATGAAGAGGAACTTCGAGCTGTGGAGAGGTTTAAGGCTGAAATTATCTTATCTCTAGTTGTATCAGATGTGTTTCCCTTGGCAATGGAGATACCTGCTGGCATTCCTAGCGCGACCTCCCATCCAACTTAGGTCATCGAGCTCTCTAATTCATCTTCTAGCGATGACTGTCTTTTGAGATCACCTCCTCGCGATCAAAGTAACCAATAGCTCGCCTCATTCCGTTCCTTCTAGATTTGGTTTTTAGGCTCTAACTTTTGTACTTCATTTGTCTCAGCTTGTAACAGATTTTTTGAATTTAATGAAAATTTCTTTATTACATCTTCAATGTTGAATGCACTTGAATTTCTTCATTTGTTGCATTTTATTTTCTAAGTTAAGACCTTTTGCGAGCTAATCATTTCGATGATGTGAAACATAAACTGGCTTGAAATTGCAAAAATGATGTAATGACCCAAATTATTGCTTGATTCAACATAATATAATAAAATTTTGAGACAAGCAGCAGGTCGGAACTTCAACTGTCATATTGAAATGTTGATGAGCTATGTAGGGGTCGTAACCTCGCCTGTTATGACTTTATTTTTAACGAGCAATACAAGGGTACGTAACCGCACCTACTATATTGGTTTAATTTTGTTGAGCTGTGCAGGGGTACGTAACCGCACCTGTCATATTGACTCAATTTTGATGAGCTATGCAGGGGTATGTAACCGCACCTACCATAGCTATATTTTTATGAGCTGTGGGTATAACAACTAGCTTATAGGATGGAACTTGCTAGCTTAATAACTCATAATTTGGAGAACATGTAAATTATTACAGCAATCACTGAGATAATATGAAGAACTTAGAACTTTCATTGATTTTTGAAATTATTGAATTACAAATTGAATACGTGTAATCAAAAGGTTACCAATAATATGGATGAAGATGCTCCAGCTCCTCAATTGGTTTAGTGGCTTGGTCTGCATCTACCTCGCGAGGGTCAAGATTATGACTAACTCCCTTTTCACTTATAGGTCGTGGTTCGCTCCTTGAAATCACGTTCACTTTTTTTCCCCTAACACCTATCTTCAGAGCATTTTTATAGCAGTGTTTGGCTAAGTGATGCTCTCCCCGAACACATCCAATACCCTTGGGAGTCGAAAACTTGACTGTGAGGGTTCTGGTTGAAGTAACCACATCCAGGTCATTCATCGAAGGTCTTCCCAGGACCATATTATAGACTGATAGACAATCAATGATTAAAAAATCTGTCAACACAGTAGCTTGGCGACTTGCTTTCCTGAGTATAAGTGGTAGCTTAATCTGACCCATTGACACAATAACATCTTCGGTGAAACCATAAAGAGGCTTTGGGAAAAACCTCAATTGCTCTGCTCCTAATCCTATCTGATCAAAACAACTTATGTACATGACATTGACCGAGCTCCCAGTGTCAATCATGATACATCGCACCTCTATGTTGCTGATCTTGGCTCAGATGAAAAGTGCATCATTGTGAGGCCAGATCACACCTCTAGTATCTTCATGGGTGAACACAATGTCATCCGAGATCGTCTTTGCCTTCTTCGCAGGTCGTTTCGACCCAATGACCTGTAAGGTATGATTTGCTTCCCGAACATACCTTTCGTGTGACCTGTTTGATGTTCTTGTGATATGGAGGCCACCATAAATAGTAAAAATTATCCTTACCGTAGGTTCGTGCTTTGGCTCGAGAGCTCACTGGAGCTGTTGCTGTGCAGGTTGTTGTTACTGTTGAGGTCATTGTCTCGGAGGTCACGAATCTGGGGGTCTCACCACGTGATCTCTCAAGCTACCTCTCTTAATCAATTTTTCAATGGCGTCCTTGAATGCCCAATAATCAGAAGTATTGTGTCTGATCTCATTATGATAAGCACAAAACTTACTCCTGTCTCTGTGCTCAACAGGGGCTCTTAAAGGATTAGGTCTTCCAAAATCTTTCCTGTTCCTTTCAGCTGCAAAAATCTTGTTTTGTGAATCCGACAGGATGCTGTAACTTTCATAGCGACCTTAACGTTGAGGTCGCTCATTCTTGGGCTCTCTTCTAACCTTTTTGGCGATTTGGTTATTTGAGCTACTACGTCGACTTTCATCTTCATGCCATTACTTCTCTTTTTCGATTAGCTAAAACTGTCTGTTTCGTTCTTCTGGTTGGACTTCTTCGAGCTGAAGGTCTCCTCTCATCTGATCTCCTTCGCAGCTCACTCGTAGAATTCTTCCAACTCATTTACTGGAGACTTGTAAATGCTTTCATACAATTTTTCATCCTTGCGAAGCCTGACCGAGATCGCAGTCAAGATACTTTCATCCGATGGGCTCTCCACATTGGCGACCTCGTGTCTGAACTTGGTAATGTAATCTTTCAATAGTTCATCCTGACACTAGAAGATGGTAGCCAGGTAGCAGAATGGTGCGAACTGCCTCCTTAAAGCTCTGTATTGGCTAATAAACTTCTGCTGGCAATTTTTCCAACTTTCTATGCTACGAGCTGGGAGATTTTTAAACCAAGTTTGCGGGATGTCCCCTAAGGTAGCTGGGAATATGTGATACTTCATTAGTTGGTTGTCCGTTTGTAGATCCATTTGGATATTAAATGTGTCAAGATGATCATAGGGATTGCTGTCCCCATTGTACTGCTGGATACTTGGGACTTTCAACTTGTGAGGGAGAGGCTACGTCTCGATCTCCTTGGTAAATGGAGTCCTTTCTCCATAATGCTCATGCTAGTCGGGGGCGCCAGGTTGTACTTCAAGCTATTGGACCCTCTGAAGAAGTTCCTCTACTTATGGGTCTCGGGGCCTATGTCTCCTTCGGTGGTCACGACTTAGGGAGTGGCGATCTGGTTTGTATCTCTGGCTCTCTCTGAATGAGCTGCCAATTCAGTGCGACCTTGCATGTCATTGATCATTTACCTTGTTCTCCTTATGCCGAGATGTAACTCGAACTCTATCATGGTTAGCTTCTATCCAACGGCTTCTATCTTGACTAGTCCTTATCACCAAACTTGCAGGACGAACGATTTCTCTTCCGTCACGAGTGTGGCGACCTCTAGCTCTACAACGTGAATTAGAAGAGTAAGCTGATCCAGTAGGTCGCGACACCTCCCTTACTGGCCTTTCGGGCACTTACATTGCTTTATGCTGCAGGTACGCTTGCCTTGGAGCAGCAGCCTTGATTCTGGGTGCGTTCTGCTTTTGGGCTTGTGCCAATGCCCTTACTGCATCTGCAAGTTGTTGAATCGTATTCTCTAACGCCTCATGCCTTTGATGCCACGCTTGGAGTCCCTCGTCTGTTGGGGCAATTGGAACTGGCTGGCGAGGGGGCAAAAGAGGCATGCTTGTGGCAGCACCAACTACCTGGCTATGAGACGTGCTTGCTGAGGGCATGTGCGTGTCTTCCACCTGCTGTGTATCATATTGGTATTGACTGGTTTGACTCTCTGCTTGGTCAGCCTGTAAGCTCACATATTTGGTTGTCTTTATTCTCGCCATGTTTGTTGAAAATTGAGGAATTGCAGCAAACCGATTGCAATCTTGGCCCTCCTTCTAGCGCTAAAATGTCGAAGTTTGATTTTTGGTCGACGAGAGTTCAAAGCCCAATATTTGCAATCAATGTGAAACAAAACAGAAAACAATAGAAAAATAGAAGACAAGGAGAATAAAAATAACACAAAGATTTTTAACGTGGTCCAGTAAGTGTGTCTACGTCCACGAATGTTCCTCTCAATAATTCTGCAAAGTAACAGTATAATATTGCTTAGGTCTCTATTACAATGAATTCTGACTTCTATTTATAGAGAAAGAAACGTTACAATTTAGGTTGAGATATAATAGGAAGAGAATCTTGCATTAACTACACTTCCTAATCAGTTGGCGTTGAATCAGGAAATTATTCTATAAAATCCGAGATCACGTTGACTAGATTCAAATTTTAATTTATTTATAATTCTGATGGAAGAATAACGATCAAATCGGGTCACTGCCTTTTCTGAAAAATTTCCTTGTCTAGCTGATCACTGAACGAGCTGTAGTCTGCATTAAGCAATCTCAAGCTTGACTTTGTTCTGAGCAACGAGTTGTGCATGGTGCGAACTGCATAATACTAGCGATGATCTGTAAGACTGCCATGACGCGAGCTCGCTAGCATGAGCTGTAGAGCTCGCATGGGTTGGGCTTTGATAACTTGAGTCTTGTCTGTTGGGCCATTTCATTGGGTTGACTTATTGGGCTTCTATCAGGCTTTTACCAGCCCGTTTGACGAATCCAAAAAATACCCATAACAATCACCAAATAAACAAAGCACCAAAAGGTTGGATACTAATGAAATAAGTAAAGGAAAAACGACCCAAAAAAGGTTGGATCTACATGCACTAGGCATGGTGGCTTCTTCCACCACTCCTCTCCATTGACAGTTATCTTTTGGATGTGCAGAGAGAGCGGGAAGTTTTTTTCAAAAAGCAAAAAACTTGACTACCGTTTTTTTTTTTTTTTTGTATTTAGAATTGAGACTTTGAAATTTATAAATTACAATAAAGGTATTTGAGATAATTTGAAATTATAAAAACTTCAAATTGAGTTTATTAAAGAAGCCCAAAATTAAAATATTTTTCACATACGTAATAGCGTTTTGTTTTTGTTTTTGTTTTTTTTTTCTTTTAATATGAAAAAACCTTTCCTAAGTTTGAAGCGAACAAAAACCCAAATCAAACTCAATCAGGGGAACATCCTTATCAACCAGGGGTCCTTCGTCTGGTCTTTAACATAAATAAAGAGAGGTTGATGGCAAAATTTTTAGTGTGTTTTATTAATTAATTTCAATGATGAAATTTTTCTAATTAAAACATAATATTGAATATTCATACTAGAACTCCTGTAAGTATATACGGTTCACAAGTAATATAGTAATGAGTAAAGTACCTTTTCCATGAGGATTGTCCAAATTATTTGTATATTAAGTATTAAACTGATTAAACAAACTCTTTATCCAAATTATCGAAATTGAATTTGAGTAAAGAAATTATAAACTAAGAAATTAAACTAACAATTCAACTCAAGAAAAATCAACAGTTGGAAAACATTTAGGCATACAATTTCATTTAACCAATCATTTGATTTATTCTCCTCTTCTAAAGATAGTTTTTATCATGTATTTAATCATATAATCCTAAAGTAGTAACTAGCCTCTCTTGATGATCAAGTACTTACCTAAATTAATTAATTTGACTATATCTTTATGTCAATTAACTAACTTGAGTTTATTAAATTCAACTTATTCTCACACAATTATACAACCATATAAGTATATCTTTATACCATATGAATTATGCTATTTTATGGGGTTCTAGTCTCATAATATTTCTCTTGATCACATCAGAGTCCTATGATCTAATCAATAAACGGATCCAAATTAATCGACTAGCGTTAAACACCAACAAAATAGAATACAAAAATAAAAATCAATTATAAAATATTATTGAATCATTAAGTAAATTAAAATCATAGTCAAGTTACATTGTAGACTAGATATGAGAATTTAGTTCATCATCATTAAAATAATTAAAACAAGAATTAACAACATATTTAAATAATTAAAAATAAAGCGCAAAGAAAATCTCATTAAATAGGCATGATCCCCTCATCTCCAAGGTCAGATTCATCCCTCTAACTTGAATCCCAATATGTTGTGACCCTGGTGCCTCCAATTGTTGATAATGACTTGAAAGCTCTAAAGATTGCTGTTGAAAAATCGTGGTTGAGGGCAAAGCCCTTACCTCATGTGAAATTTATCTCTTCTCATTTCTAATGTTGTCTCTCTCTCTTTAAATTGTGTGTTGTGTGATATGGAAAGCACACCCATTTATAGGCATGAATAAGGTCGGCTAAAAGGCTTGCAATAAGAAATATCCTAAATTAGTAGGCAATCAAGAATTTAATGCACGACAAAAATATAAATCTGCTAGAATCGTTTGTCATAGCTTTTAGGCCAGCTTGTGATCTTGCGATAACATCCTATAAGTTGTCGTAGCTTGTTGTCGCATCTTGTGAACTTGCGACACCAACATATGATGGTCGCATGTTATAGTCGCTTCTTGTGATCCTGCGACTCAAACAGCGATTGCACTAACTTTCAATCACTAAATTGGCCATAACTTCCTCTAGGAGCTCCGATTGACAAACATGACTGGTTATGGAAACTAGACATCCGGAGCTTTAATTTGATAGGTTATGACTCACACAACTCTAATTGTGTATGTCATACGAGTTTAAACAAATCGACCTATCTTCTAGCCTGAAAACTCTAAAATTTTAACTTAACTGTCTTAAAACTTTAACTTGCAAAACCCAATGCTCTTTTATTTTGAATTTGCTTTGAAACACATCAATTTACTTATTGTAACCTTCCATAATTCACCTAACTAAAATACTATAAAAACATTAAATAACTAACATGATTTAATGGAATTTTCATCATAAACGTTAGGTAAATGTGTACAAAATAATGATATATTTTAGCATTATCAAGGGTCCATCATCATCAATCATCTATACAAACAAACAAGGGTCTCATACCAGATCGTTGATTTGGTTTTCACTAGATCAATGAATTGGTTTGTTAAAACCTAGATCGAAGTCAATTTGGGTTTCAAAACCCGAATCAATGCCAATTTCGATGGAAACTCAAACGTCAATTTGGATTTCTATGATGCAAATGTCAATCTAGGTTTCTAGATTGAAACTTAAACGTCGATATGGGTTAGATCGACGTCTAGGTTTCAATTTGAAAACCTAGACATCCATCCAATTCCCATTTAGAACTAGATCATTGCCTATTAGCGATGGTCTAGTTCTAACTTGTAACCATATTTGGTTAAGTAACTAGATCGGGAACGATGTCGTATTGTCACCGATCTATTTTTTGTTTTCCTTTAATTTTTTCTTCAATCTTTTTTATTTTCCTCGTATTGGATCTAGAATCAACATCTGTGTTCCTGTTTGTGTTAGGATGATGATGTTGTTCAACTTTTGTTGATAAACATAGAGATCCAATCTGGTGATTGGATATCCATTCTTCTTTTTCTTCAAATTTTCAAACTTATAAAATAGAAAATATATATGTATTTTTTATTTGGTTTTTTAAATTTAATTTCCACTGTTTATCAACTTGATGGATGGTGCAAATCTCACTTTTATATTTTTTTGAAAAATTATTCAATTTCTATTATTTTATAATTTAAAAACTAATTAATTTTAACTTACTTTGAGTTAGAGAATGATTTCAACTTAGGAGTGTTTATTAAATTGTAGTGAACTCTATATCAAGTTTACTATAAATAGTTGTCTTTCTCACATAAATATTTTTCTAGAATCTAGATTATTAGTGTAAGAGCATAATTGTATCTAGATTCTCATTGTGTGTTTTTGATGAGACATATTATTTAATTTGCATACACATGGTCATGTGTGTGCATATAGACAGTTTGGTTGATCACTAAAATTGCAACCTTGCTTTTGTTGTGGTGTTAAGGAGTGAAGGAGATTTGCTTTGCCTGGAAGAGTCAAGGAAGTGGGTTCAAGGGTGCAACGGATAGGAGATAGAGGGACTTCTTGTTGTAGTTTATGAAGGACAAAATTAAGGCCACTAGTAGATAGAGAATCGTGGGGTTTCATTCGAAAGTGACTACAAAGGTATCTAATCCTGTGGTTTTTATCTAGTTGGATTTTTTAGGTAAAAGTTACTGATGTCATCTTCTTTTCCTCCTTTGTTATTATTATTTTTTTTCTGTTGTGTTTTAACTTTTAAACCACAAAAAGATGCTACAATTTATTCATCCCCCCTGCAAGTTGTGGTTTAGTAATTGGTTACAACTTTCAAAATCTTATCCACATTTACGTTTAAATGGTTTAACTTTTGTTATGTCAGTTGTTTTTAGTTAGTTTAATTATATATTTTTAATATATATGTTAGTTACCACTATACTCAAAAGCTTAAATTTATAGGAAATGACCCTACTATAGTATTTAAGACTTAAGGTTGATACGTGACATGCCCCCTCATGTGTAACATGGACAGATGACAGATGGAGGACACATGTTACGCGCCCCTTACCGTATAACTTGTGTAACGAGATGATTTTGAGATAAAGGGGGAAGAGAGGATTTGAACCAAGGATCTCCAAACTTTGATATCATGTTAGTTACCACTACACCAAAAAGCTTAAATTTATAGAAAATGACTCAACTATAGTATTTAAGATTTGAGGTTAATACGTGACAATATAAATATAAAACAACTAATAGTGATAATGATATAAATATCAAATTAATTGTTTTTAAACAATTTTATTTAAAATAAGACACAAGTTGACAATATATTCAAATGTTGAAAAATAAAAAATAAAATGCAATTCAGATTTAGATTTCAATCCTTATTTAGTCTTTAATAAAATTCATGATTACTTAGTCTTCAGATATAAAAAAAAAAAACATCCCCTTAATCTTTTTATGCTTTTGAGTAACTATCAATAGACCCCAATGGTAGGTGGTGTAGCTGCAACACTAATGAAACCTCAACTTTAGGATTATTCAATCTTTAGACAAACATATAAAAAAAAAAGATAAAAAGAAAAAAAAAACCCAAACGACTCTTAATCTTTTTATACTTTTGACTAATGGTTAATGAGCCATAATGGTAGGCAATGTAGCTGCAATACCGATGAAACCTCGAATAGTGTGAGTAACTATACCCTAAAGTTAGGGTGGGCGTTTTCAGGCTCGGGTTGGGTTGGGTTGAAAATCTCCCAACCAAATCCAATTTAATTTTTAACCCAACCCATTCAATTTTTTATTAAGATGTAACTCAACCCAACCTAATAAAAAAATGATCGGGTTGGGTTGGGTTGGGTTTGTCGGGTTAGATTTATAAATCCTCTAGATTTATAAACCATTTGAGGTTTCTAATTTTTTCTTTTATGTCTTCATTTTTCTACTCTAGATTTGTAAATCTTCTGTGATGAATTTCATATAGTAGCGTAAAAGTGTATGTTTAGGAAAGATTCTAGATAGGAAAGACTTGGATAGGGGTGAACGTTTTCTGGTTCGGGTTGGGTTGGGTTGAAAATCTTCTAACCCAACATGGGTTGGGTTGAAAATTTTTCAACCCAACCCAACCCAACCCAACCTATCCAATTTTTTTTAAGATGTAACCCAACCCAACCCAATAAAAAATTATCGGGTTGGGTTGGGTTGGGTCTGTCGGGTTGGGTTGAAGATGCCCACCCCTACCTAAAGTCACATATTTGTACATTTATGCTTAATATCATGAGGGTTTGTTTAGTTTACTCACTAAATATTGCTCCAATAAATATTTTGAGTTTGTTTGGTGCCTGAGATATGATTAAATTATTATTAATTAAAGGATTAGATATGATATGATTGAATTGAAATAAATTAAATTAGTAATGTGATGTATTTATTGTAGTTGGGATAGAATTGTTAATAAACATATTACATTAATTTTTAAATGTAATAAATATTTTAAATATAAATCATTAATAAAATAAATAAATTAAAAAAAAAAAGATATGAGAGGGGACTAATTAGTCCCATCTTTGAAGATGAGACTAATTTATCCCACTCCAGTAAGATGAAAATGGAGGTTAAATTTGATCCAATCCTAGTGCCTCAACAAACGTAGATTTGGATAAAAATTTATCCAATTTCATGATATCGTGACCAATAAAAAGGGCCTTTCAGCACTAAAACTTTGATACTTTAATAAAGAATTACAACTGAAAAAAGCACCATTTCTAGACAAATAGATGTTAGTTGGCTTTCAACAATTTCAACAAAGACACGTGAATGCTGGAATTTAATTGAATATGTCCATATTCAATGCTTATGCATGTTACTTTCTTATAATACGGGCATCATCGATCACGGTTAGGGCTAGCAATTTGGAACTTGACACGACGAGTCGACACGAAACCGACACGATTATTACGGGTTAGGGTTGAACATTAACGAGTTGGATAAATAAACGGATCAACCCGTCTAACCCGTTTAATTATCGTGTTGAGTTCATATTCTATTTAACGGGTTACGGGTTGACCTGTTAAATAAGGGTAAAAAAATAATTTTATTTTAGAGGGATAGTCAAGTAATTTTAGTGGTAGGCATATATACCCTTCAAAGTTCAAACCTTAACCTAAACACAAGTCTCCAAACTTCATCTCATCACAAATTGCTATGTAGTGGTAAAATTTTATTGGTTTTGATAAAATATTTGTTAAAATATATATATTTTTAATGTATAAATGTATAATTTCCTAATTAGTTAACTTTTAATTATTATTTTTTGGTAGTTTTAGTTTGGCGGATGCAACCAACACTTGATGTTGTTTTTCTATTATAAAGAACTACATTTGCGAATATATTTTTTATGTTTTTTTTTTTTTTTTTAATACGAAGGACTATATTTACAAAGATATTTTTATAATCATCTTTGTAAACATTTGTATTTTTATTGTTTAGATTATATTTGTGGATGATTGTATTTTTTAGGTCATATGTATCTTTATTTTAATTTTGTTTTTTATTAGATCTATATTAAAATTTAAATGTATTAACTATCATTAAATGAGTCATAAATAAGTCAATTAAACAGGTTATTATTGTATCGGTTAAAGGGATCATTAAACGGGCCACTAACGTACCGGTTAAACGGGCCATTAACGACCCGTAAAGAAACGGGTTAATCGGGTCGTTTTTGTGTCGATCCATTAGTAATCGTGTCGTGTTCAGGTTGAGGGGGTTTCAACCCGTTTCCTTATCGTGTCGTGTTCGAGTCGTATAAAAAATTATCGGGTTGTGTTCGGATCGTGTCCAACTTAACCTATTAACCTGGATTGCCACCCCTAATTACGGTAGCTATTTATTATAGCTAAAATATTAATAATATGACTTTTTATGAACTTTAACTATTTTTTGTATTGTAAGCTATTTTATAAAAAATTAAATCATTCTAACTAAATATAGAAAATAAGAAAATTATAATCAAATTCTCTTTATTATTATTTTAATATTTAATTTGAAATAAAGTAATTTAAAAATCCTAATTGGATTCTCTCTCTTATTATTTTAAAAAATTGCCAGTTAATATAGTTTTTTTTTGGGTTATTTTAGCTATGATTTAATTAAAATCTAGGGAGCAAGATTGAAAATGCTTTTAGTTATATAGATTCTTGATAATTTTTCAACTGTAATAAATGCTTCTTCATATTCTCAATGGTCCCATAACTTTCAAGTCTAGACACGGAAACTCATTTCATGGTCTGTATAATAACTAGCATTCATTTATTTAAGTTAAGCAGCATGCATGAAGCCAAGAAGTGTACCAAACATTTCGTTATCGATTTTCATTCATTCATTTGCCAGAGTTGTCGCGCAAGTTGGTCAACCTACTTGAATTGACCCATATTTTCAAATTCCTTGCCGGCATTGCCCGCAAATTCAACCGTCCAAGATATCATTCTGACACACTGTACCTATCCCTTTTCTTTTAAACCTGACAGAAACTCATGAGAATCACAGACGCACTTTTTCAAGTCAAAGGTTTCCTTTAACATTATCTCTCTCCTCTCTCTCTCTCTCTCTCTCTCTCTCTCTAGTCTCTCTCATATATAATGTAATATAATAATATAAAAAAAAATTCATATACAAATATTTGTAAACAAGTAAAATATGGATTTTAATTTTAATGAAGTCTTAATGTATCTGAAATTTTGACTTGGAATAGGGAATTTAGTCTTGAAAAATCTCATGTTCAAAGTCCATATTCTCAATTTGAAAAAAAAAAAAAATCAATCTAGAAGTAATTAAAATTTAAAACATTTTAAAAGTTTGAGTGTATTCAATCTAGATTTATATATATT